>VZSV01000352.1:181865-210080 GCA_013398735.1 Nothocercus julius
CTGCTGCCTGACCATACGTTCTCTGCTTCTCTCTCTTTTGCTTCCCAGCGGAGAATCCGGGGCAGGGAAGACTGTGAACACCAAGCGTGTCATCCAGTACTTTGCAACAATTGCAGCTAGCGGGGATAAGAAGAAGGAGGAGCAGCCACAACAGGCAGGCAAAATGCAGGTGAGCTCCTCGGGATAGCACCCTCCAGCTGTCAGCCTCATTTATGAGCTGTGTGATGACAATATGATTTCTGTCTTAGGGGACACTTGAGGATCAAATCATCAGTGCCAACCCTCTGCTGGAGGCTTTTGGAAATGCCAAGACTGTGAGGAATGACAACTCCTCACGCTTTGTAAGTTTTTTTGTCAAGATAATATATTATTTGCAAATGGATATATTTCTACATTTCCTTCAAATGAAGTTAACAAAATACCTCTTCTGAGAACTTGAAAACCTGTTTGGAAATACCCAGAGGTGTTCCTAAAACAGAAAATACAACAAAATGAATCCTGGATATTGTTATCAGTTTTTTTTCTTCCTTAAAGGGTAAATTCATCAGAATCCATTTTGGTGCCACAGGAAAACTGGCTTCTGCTGATATTGAAACATGTAAGAGACCTTCCTTGTTTGCTTGTATTCCTTTCCACTTCTTTCCATGGTGCACTGTTGTACCCAACTGTTTTATCATCTTCCTTGTCAGATCTGCTGGAGAAGTCCAGAGTCACTTTCCAACTGAAGGCGGAAAGAAGCTATCACATATTTTATCAAATCATGTCCAACAAGAAACCAGAGCTGATCGGTAGGAAATGAACCATAATTCCAAATGTTTAGAAACATGTAAGAATGAATCCTTTCCTATACAGTTAAACACAGCTCACAGGTATCATTACTTTTGTTTTCAGAAATGCTCCTTATTACAACCAATCCCTATGATTTCCCATATGTAAGTCAAGGTGAGATCACCGTTCCCAGCATTGATGACCAGGAGGAGCTGATGGCCACAGATGTAAGTAGAATGAAGGAGTAAAACTAACAAATGATGAAAGGTTAAAATTATTATACTCATACTACAATAGCTTATCACATGACATTACTTCATGGATTCCTTTGCCAGAGTGCCATTGACATCCTGGGTTTCACTGCTGATGAAAAAGTGGCCATTTACAAGCTGACAGGGGCTGTCATGCATTATGGAAATCTGAAATTTAAGCAGAAACAACGAGAGGAGCAAGCAGAGCCAGATGGCACAGAAGGTACTTACATAATATGCAGTTGAACTCACTGTAGTACCAGGAAGAACTGTGGCCTGAATCCTCACTTCTCCTTGGTAGGGTCTTATGGGCTAGAGAAATGTGAGAATGGTAAGAGTGATCAAGATTATATTAAGTGCTGTTTTATTTATAGATCACTCTTCTGGTGAAGAAATGATGAAATAAGCACTTACCCTTCATGTCCTAGCCCTAAGCATATTACTTACCCATCGTAATTGAACAAGATAGTCATCCATTTTCATGTTTGAATACTTTGAGCTGTATTATTGCATGAACACAGCCAAAGGAAAGAACTGGAAGAGTAATTATGTTTTTTCATCCCTTCTGCTTTTTCATTCTTCCTTCTTCCTTTCCCACATTTTATAAATAGAATTTCTCTCCTGTGCATGGCCCCTACTTCTGTGAACTTTACCTATGAGTAGAACATTTTCATAGTAGGAAAGTGACATAGGATAGTCTGTTCACACTACTGTCATAATAAACTTCCTTTCTGTCCAATGACAGTAGAGTTTTACTGAATATAATCAGTAGAGTGTATTTTGCTATAAAGAATTTTGCTTTTTCGTTCGTTCAGAAATTGTGACTTGGCAAAGAGACATAAGAATGTCATGTCAAACAAGAGTTTTGTCTGTTTAGCCACTGACTTAGAGCATACATGGCTTCTAGAGAAATATTTTTAATTACTACAAGATACTTCTAATGGGAAACTAACACTTGATCCTGCTGTGTGTTTGTGAGCTTAGTTGCTGACAAGGCTGCCTACCTGATGGGTTTGAACTCAGCAGATCTGCTCAAGGCCCTGTGCTATCCCCGAGTCAAGGTCGGGAATGAATATGTGACCAAAGGTCAAACTGTGCAGCAGGTAAGAAATAAGTCATGATAGAAAACATAGATTGAATTAAACCCTTTGGTTTTCCTCTTTTGTTTGGTATGATAACTATTCCCTTTTGCTTAGGTGTACAATTCAGTGGGTGCCCTGGCAAAATCTGTCTTTGAGAAGATGTTCTTGTGGATGGTTGTTCGTATCAACCAACAACTGGATACCAAGCAGCCTAGACAATACTTCATTGGTGTGCTGGACATTGCTGGATTTGAAATCTTTGACGTAAGTGCAGTCCCTATATAAAGTTTCTTCAAAGCAGTACTATGAAACTGAAATATTTATTTTTGTCATTATGGATCTTATTATTTACTGGATAATATTGACATTTCTGTTGGAACAGCACTGCTACACTTGGTTCTCATAATATTTATTAAGCCACAAGTGTGGTGGTTTTTACAGATTTCAGTTGAAGATACAGTAATGAAAATTTTATTAAAAAGTAATACCAGAATTTTTAAAAACTAGTGTGTTAAAACTGATTTTGAAGAAATATAAATCTGTCATCTTGAAGAAAGATTTCATTAATGCTGAGGTCAAATTCCCTCCGAGTGCTTGGAACTAGATTGGCACTGCAGACAAATCCAAGCAGACCAGCTGTCATGACTTACTTCTTGGACTAAGCTGTGCAGCTGTTTCAGAGTTTAAAAATATGTTGGTAAGTCCTGGTCTAAAAATGTAGCTCTGTTACAGGATGGAACACTCCAGTCAACTAGCCAATCCCATGAGTAGAAATTCAGGATTTCAATAATTGAGCCCTTAATGAGTTGAAAGTAAAACCAGCTAGAAGATGCACAGTGTTCATAGAAGAAACTTGCTTTGTGAGTAAGTAGATCTCTCTGTATTTTGCAGTTCAACAGCTTGGAGCAGCTCTGCATCAATTTCACCAATGAGAAACTGCAACAGTTTTTCAACCACCATATGTTCGTGCTGGAGCAAGAGGAGTACAAGAAGGAAGGAATTGATTGGGAGTTCATTGATTTTGGCATGGACCTGGCTGCCTGCATTGAGCTCATTGAGAAGGTTATTGGGCCCTACTCACTTTATAACTCTTTAGTTTGAAAAAGTTTTTTTCTATGGTCAAAAATTGACCATTCTGGTGTGTGGCACTTATACCTGACACAACACTGCATCATGAGTTTTCTGACCTCTGTGCAGTTCATGTACATTTTCATGTGCCACTTGGAAGGAGGTGCTTAGCCCTTTCACTTGTATTTCACTGCCTATGGGATTCTACAGAGTGCATCTGATTCACAAGGGCAAAAATTTCAGTCCTCGTCCCAGTAATAAATCTATGTTAAAGTTCATACGAAATCCATGGGTTTTATTAATGGATGCTGAGTGAGGCAACTCACTGGGCAATTTTTGATTTAATGATTTTTAAAGAATAATTCTATCTTGTTTCCAAGAACTAGAACTTCAGAACTGGAAACTTTTCTTTCTTCCATCTAAATACTGATTTAGGACATATTTTGAAAAGTCTTTTTTTTTTTTTTTTTTTTTTTTTTTGGTAGTATCTTTATTTGTCCATCTCTGTCTCGCATATGCATTATCTTTCCCTCTCATGTCCTTTTTTTTTTTTTTCTCTCTTTTCTGTGGTGCTGTTTCTTCCAGCCCATGGGCATCTTCTCCATCCTGGAAGAGGAGTGCATGTTCCCCAAGGCAACTGACACCTCTTTCAAGAATAAGCTCTATGACCAGCACCTGGGCAAGTCCAACAACTTCCAGAAGCCCAAGCCTGGTAAAGGAAAGGTTGAGGCCCATTTCTCTTTGGTGCACTATGCTGGCACAGTGGACTACAATATCACTGGTTGGCTTGAGAAGAACAAGGACCCCCTGAATGAAACTGTTGTGGGGCTGTACCAGAAATCATCTCTGAAGACACTTGCCTTACTCTTTGCCTCTGTTGGTGGGGCAGAAGCAGGTGATTTATTTGAAATGATTTCTACTGTAATTTACAGCAAAGAAATTATTGCAATAATATTTTAAATTGTAAGATGCATATGTTCAAAAATCACTCTTTATAGTATTACTTTAACCACAGTGATTTTAAAATGGGAAATGGGAAACATGCTTTTATTACAGAAAATAATTCTGTAAAACTTAAATTTCTTTCTTTTTTAAAAATCATTATTATTTAGAGAGCGGTGGAGGTGGCAAGAAGGGTGGCAAGAAGAAGGGTTCTTCTTTCCAGACTGTGTCAGCTCTTTTCCGGGTAATGTAGACTAAAGACTCTCCCCACACACACACACCTTTATTTTTTCCAACTATTAATATAATTTATAAAGACTAGAAAGATAAAATTCACTTCAATCATTTCAGCTTGATCTAATATACAAAACTGTTATGTTCAAAAAGGGTAAGGGATTGTGCTTCTTAATAAAGGAGGATCACCACTGAGTCATTGGACAAATTACTTTACTTGAATTTCAAACGTGGCCAGAAGTATTTACTGTATCATAAATTTATTGCAATGGTTTTACTCCACCTAATGATGAGATTGCAGAAGTAACATTTTTAAACACAAATCTTTGCTCTTGTTTTTACAGGAAAATTTGAACAAGCTGATGAGCAATCTGCGAAGCACACACCCTCATTTTGTGCGATGCCTCATTCCCAATGAAACAAAAACACCTGGTAAGATGTTCAAGTTCAAAGACCTCACTGTGATGAATCTCCTCTTCTCTGTGCAGCCCAACTAAGTATCAATTCATGATGTCATTCATTAGGTGCAATGGAGCATGAACTGGTGCTGCACCAGCTGCGGTGTAACGGTGTGCTGGAAGGGATCCGAATCTGCAGGAAAGGATTCCCCAGCAGAATCCTCTATGCAGACTTTAAACAAAGGTCAGACTCCACTTTTCCATGTGCCATCAAAACCTTGATGAAAAACTTGTATTTCCTAATGATTTTAATAATTGTGAAAGCCATGAGGAGTTTATTGTACCTGTCGTTAGATATACAGAAGTCAGTTGTTCAAGTTAGTTTTCCAGTTTTTCTCTAGCTAACGAAAAGAACAGGCAACTGCAGAAGGCAATAAATTATTCTTGTCTTTGATTCACCTTTTAGTATGGGATAAATCATCTTTTAATTTACTATCCTTAAGTATAATTGACTAGCTTAAAATTAGTTAACTTTTATATACCAAATTTGGATGACATGCAGTCATCAGCATCAAAGTACAAATTAAAAAACTAAAAGAGACTTTGTGCTAAAATGATCCTAAAAAAAAAAAAAAAAAAAAAAAATTGTAGCATCTTGTTTCTTTCTCTACTGACTGAAAAGGAGAACAAAATTAGGTATGAGGGAATCCTGTAATCCTGTGAGAAAATGCCAAAACGCTGTGCTTATCATAGAACTCAATGAGTGGTGCTTCTGTCTGTGGAATTAAAGAAGCCTAAGTCAGTCTCCTCTATTGGGGAAGGCTGGGAGGTCTGAACATCTAACTTCCCAGCACTGCAGAGAATGAATCTAGAGGACATACTTCAGAGAGGAGGAGGATATACCAATGGGGGATACACCATCATGAAAGAGATTAGAAAGTGGGAATCATGAAATGCATTTATTCTCATATGGTGTATTATCAGAATCATCTGAAAAACACTCCAGTGCTATACTCTGCCACTATTTCTGATGACAAGTTACTTCTCATGCCCATGTTTTGTTCTTGCTCATAGAGATCTCATTTGGCTGTGAGACATTAGCCAACAAGGTGTGTTATTATCTTTGGAGATCTGTCTCCATTTTGTATCAAGTATTGCTCAACTAAAGAAAGTAGACTGTTTTTCCTAAAAACATGTTTAGCCATGAAAATGTCATTTTTAAAGAATACAAGAGAGTTTGGGTTACACACCTCTTCAACTCTTGATGCTTCTGCAGAGAATTTTAACAATGGAAGCAGTTGGTTGCAAGTTTGATTGATCTTTCAGATATCTGTTCTTCATATTCTGCCTCTTACCATAGATACAAGGTGCTTAATGCAAGTGCTATCCCAGAAGGACAGTTCATTGATAGCAAGAAGGCTTCTGAGAAGCTTCTTGGCTCCATTGATGTGGACCACACCCAGTACAAATTTGGTCACACCAAGGTAAAAACACTCCTTGACTCACGTACTGTGTGGCTGTACTTTGCACCACCTGACAGTGACGTGCTGCAATATTCCCCTTCTCAAGGTGTTCTTCAAAGCTGGGCTGCTGGGGCTCCTGGAGGAGATGAGAGATGAGAAGCTGGCACAGCTCATCACTCGCACACAGGCCATTTGCCGCGGCTTCCTCATGAGAGTGGAATTCAAGAAAATGACGGAGAGAAGGTTGGTGTTTACAACATTCAGCCTGTTGAGCCAATCCACATCACATGATATGAACAAAAGACATGAACAAAAGTGAAGATGAACTGCTTCTCGCTGAAATTCCTTTTATTTCTCATTAATGCAGTTTACCAGTATATATGTGCATTTGGGAGTATCAGCTAGCACTAGAAGGAGTATAAAACCCTGTAGTTATAAAACCCTTGTTGTAGTTTTTTTAGGAAAAAAATGTAGAATTCTTAGATTATTTCTCTTTATTTGCTAAATTTATAGAACCTCCCATTTGGTCTTTGAAAATAATCACCTAGCTGCATATACACACACACACATGTACATAGGTTCCACTAAGTACAACTATTGCATATATAATTGTGTATATATATATATATTCATATAAACAATTAAACATATGTTTTAATGTTTCAGGGAGTCCATCTTCTGCATCCAGTACAATGTTCGTTCATTCATGAATGTCAAGCACTGGCCATGGATGAAGCTGTTCTTCAAGATCAAGCCTTTGCTGAAGAGTGCAGAATCAGAGAAGGAAATGGCCAATATGAAGGAAGAGTTTGAGAAAACCAAGGAAGAGCTTGCAAAGTCTGAGGCAAAGAGGAAAGAGCTGGAGGAGAAAATGGTGTCCCTCCTGCAGGAGAAAAATGACCTGCAGCTCCAAGTACAGGCTGTAAGCATTGCTAATGTTTTTGACTCATAATGTTCTGTGTAAAATAATCGTAAGTATCCCAATAACAGACATCCCAAAAGAGTAAGACCACATATATAATTTTTAAAATACAAAAGAAACCACACCAAAAGACAAAGTGAAACACATAAATATTAACAAATTTCCAATGAGTTTTAATGCTAATCCCTTAGGCTTTTAAATCAAGAGTGAATTATTAAAGAATAAGTTTTACAGCTTGCAGTATCATAATTTTAATCACACATGGCAACATACAGTAGCCACTATGATGTACAATCTTACTGCATAATTTTGATATATGATCATCTGATCAGTGGACATAGTCTGGGGGTCCTATTAACACTTTGATTTGGAGAGCCACAAATAAATTTATGTGGAGTAAAAAGGGCTGAGAGTGGGTGGTAGTTCTCCAGCATTTCTTGAGAAAAAACAGTGATGTAAGTGCAGGCATCTTCTTTTTAGCCCAGAGATAAAAAGGGAGCATCAAGGATCCCTGTCAAACTAGCCTCATTAGTAAGGATTAGGATATATCTCACCTACTTTTTATATATGGAATACAAATGTCTCCATCTGAGTTACTAGCCTTAGGTTCTTTTCACATTCAGCAAGAAGAAATGTTACCTTTGAGAATAATAATTCCTTCTTTGAAAATCAAGAGGAAAACTAATTATGAGGCAGACATAAGAAGGGAATTATATAAAACATTCTATTAAATATTTCTTGTGTAGGAAGCTGATGGTTTGGCTGATGCTGAGGAAAGATGTGACCAGCTGATCAAAACCAAAATCCAGCTGGAAGCCAAAATCAAGGAGCTGACAGAGAGAGCAGAAGATGAAGAAGAGATGAACGCTGAGCTGACAGCCAAGAAGAGGAAACTAGAGGATGAATGCTCAGAGCTGAAGAAAGATATTGATGACCTTGAGCTAACACTGGCCAAAGTTGAGAAGGAAAAGCATGCCACCGAAAACAAGGTACAACACAGAATTTGTCACTCATACTCCAGAAATCAAATCCGTTTTGGTACAGCATATATGTAGTTACATCTTTTACTTACCATGTGTTCTCTTCTTCTCACAGGTCAAAAACCTCACTGAGGAGATGGCAGCCCTAGATGAAACCATTGCCAAGCTCACAAAAGAGAAGAAAGCCCTCCAGGAGGCCCACCAGCAGACACTGGATGACCTGCAGGTAGAAGAGGACAAAGTCAATACGCTGACCAAGGCTAAAACAAAGCTGGAACAGCAAGTGGATGATGTAAGTACACATTCAGGAAGAACAAGACAGTTATTTACGTAGGCTACGCTGGTAGAGTACTCATGATTTTCTTCTGTTTAGCTTGAAGGGTCCCTGGAGCAGGAGAAGAAACTGCGCATGGACCTTGAGAGAGCCAAGAGGAAACTCGAGGGTGACCTGAAGCTGGCCCATGAATCCACAATGGATTTGGAAAATGACAAGCAGCAGCTGGATGAGAAATTGAAGAAGTAAGCATGGGAATGTTTGTTCTGTGCACGTGCACCCTTGTTTTAGTTTGGGCACTAATAGAGTTGTTTTCTTTGTGCACAGGAAAGACTTTGAAATCAGCCAGATCCAGAGCAAGATCGAGGACGAACAAGCCCTGGGCATGCAATTGCAGAAGAAGATCAAGGAGTTGCAGGCAAGTCTCTCTTCCGTCCATTCTCTCATGCCCACAAAGTCAGAGCAGGGCATGGGTGTGAATGGTGCGTACTGTTCCACCATTCCAGGCCCGTATTGAGGAACTGGAGGAGGAAATTGAGGCAGAACGTGCTTCTCGCGCCAAAGCAGAAAAGCAGAGAGCAGAGCTTTCCAGGGAGCTGGAGGAGATCAGCGAGCGCCTGGAGGAAGCAGGGGGAGCTACAGCAGCCCAGATCGATATGAACAAGAAGCGGGAGGCCGAATTTCAGAAGATGCGGCGCGACCTCGAAGAGGCCACTCTGCAGCACGAAGCCACCGCTGCCGCCCTGCGCAAGAAGCATGCGGACAGCACAGCCGAGCTTGGGGAGCAAATAGACAACCTTCAGCGTGTCAAGCAGAAGCTGGAGAAGGAGAAGAGTGAGCTCAAGATGGAGATTGACGACTTGGCCAGTAACATGGAGTCTGTCTCCAAAGCCAAGGTACAGAGCAATTGGAATGTATGAATATTAATATTTTAATAAATTTCAATTAATCACATTTAAAGATAAGAAGTTACACTTTACAATGTTTTTATCTATTTCAGTACTAGTACAATACTATGATGTCGGTGGGTTTGCTGAGACCTACACCCAAAACAGTTAGCATAAGGAACTTGATGGCTTGCATTGCTTGGTTCAGAATATTATACTATAAGGAGAGATATTGAAGTTATCTTTTTTTTACTTTCTTCTAAAATAGAAATTATGTTAATTCTACACATTCTGTTATCCTTACTATTTATTTTTTTCTCCTTTATACACTATAATGACATAACCAGTAAATGCCAAACAAATTAAAGTTAAATTTTCCAAGATGCAGCATGCCAACATCCATTTCCTCTATTTCAAAAGCCATATGTGCTCAAAAGGATATGTTTTCAAAAACTATGAATTATGCGAGTATTAAAATTGGAGATTGAAATTTTATAGTAAGATACATCAGTCTTTTGAGAGATTTGACTTATATATTCCTAAATCTGGCTTTTTCTCTTCTCTTTCTCATGTAACTCTATGTATCGAACAACCAATCATTGAATACTTTTCATTCGGTTCTTCATGCACATAGGCCAATCTAGAGAAGATGTGTCGCACTCTGGAAGATCAGCTAAGTGAGATTAAGACAAAGGAGGAGGAGCAACAGTGCACAATTAATGATATAAGTGCTCAGAGAGCACGGCTACAAACTGAGGCTGGTAAGATATTTATGTTTTTTAAGTGAACAATGTAAATGACGTGTGCCTAAAATAGACCTGGGATCAAAAAGGTGTCACAAAGACCTGAAGGTCCTGGAGTACAAGTTGAATATGACTGTTCAACTCCAAGGGTAATGTGGTCTTGCAGCAAAAAAAGCCAACAGCATACCAGACTGCATTAGGAAGAGTGTTTCCAGCCATCTGAGGGAGGTGATCCTTCCCTTCTACTTGCTGCTGGTGAGACCACACATGGAGTACTGTGTCCAGTTCTGAGCATCCTGGTACAAAAGACATATAGTTCTACTGTCGAAAGTACAGCATGTGAACACCAAAACTATTAAGAAATTGGAGCATATATCCTAATCACGACTGAGAGACCTGGGACTGTTCAGGCTAGAGAAAAGATGCAGGGTACAGCTTACAAATGTATATAAATACATGAAGGGAGGGGCTGAAGAAGATGGAGGAAAACCGTTCTCCATGATAAGAGGAAATAGGAACAAACTGAAATACAGGAATTCCAATTTAAACATAAGAAAAAAAATATTTTAAGGGTGGTCAAACACTCTACAAACCACGTAGGCTGGAGAGTCCCTATGCTTGTTGATATTCAAAACACAACTGGACACAGTTCTGTGCAACCTCTACCTGATACAAATTTGAATAAGGAGATGGGACTAAATGATCTCCAGAGACGATTTCCACCTACGTACATAAACAATCTGGTACACATGCTGGAAGATTGATGTTTCAGGAAACCAGTGGACTTAGTGCAAAGATACAGCATGATTGTTCAGGTATTAAAGAAGGGGTTACGGTATTTGTCATTCCCAGCTTCTAAGATGAAATTGTCCACTGTACTTAGAGGACAGCAATGGGTATCATTAAGATTCAATAAAAGAAAAAAATCAAAATACCTCTCATGTCCATTTAGTTATTAAAGTTCTCACCTCTGAATCAGTCACATGAATGTTTTCCTACTTATTTGGACTCTCTCAGGTGAATATTCACGCCAGGTGGAAGAGAAAGATGCTCTGATTTCTCAGTTGTCAAGAGGCAAGCAGGCATTCACCCAACAGATTGAGGAACTCAAGAGGCATTTAGAGGAAGAAATAAAAGTAAGGATGCTTTCCAAAATCTTTCTTTGGGACACTATTCCACCTGAGTAATGGCTTTGCCACTGAAATATGGAATTACAGAGCCACCATGAGGAGAGGCAGGAAAAGCTCCACGTAGGTATTTCAACACAAGCCCTCTCATGGTGACTTTGCTCCCGCTTCCCACCACTCTATCTATTAATTCTTTTGCAAGTTCCTAGCTCTTCCTTTCTCATCCAGTGAACTGACATCATTTCCATAGGAGAATAATCCAGTGCCTGGTAACATTTCAGTCAGGGAATTGTCCAGAATACAGCTGCGCCTTGTGCCAATCCTGTCATCCTTCCCCAGGCCAAGAATGCCCTGGCCCACGCCTTGCAATCTGCTCGCCATGACTGTGACTTGCTCCGGGAGCAATATGAAGAGGAGCAGGAAGCCAAGGGTGAGCTGCAGCGTTCCCTGTCCAAGGCCAACAGTGAAGTGGCCCAGTGGAGGACCAAATACGAGACGGATGCCATTCAGCGCACAGAAGAACTGGAGGAGGCCAAGTATGTGGGGAAGATGGGGAAGCAGAGGCTAATGGGGAAGTCAGAAGACACCAATGATGCTGTCAGACAACACTGTGCTTTAGGGGTAGGATGGCTGAAAGAGGGAAAATACATCCTATAGACGGTAGGGGTTGACAAAAGCAGCAAAGCTGAGGAAATGGAGGATGGCAGAGAGAGGCCAAATAGGATGCGCACAGAGGGCAGAGGTATTGCTAGAGCTGCCTGGGAGCAGGACCTGGGAAAAAGATGAATGTCTGGCAGAGGTCCTGTGCTAGGTGTGAACAGGGATCTCACACTGCCAAGGGGCCAAGTGTGCTGCTGTGAAAAAGATTTCAGCTGCACCCACAGGCTCCCCTGTGCTTCCTCACCGGGAGCTGTGCTTACCACCTCCCAGGAAGAAGCTGGCACAGCGTCTGCAGGATGCGGAGGAACATGTTGAGGCTGTGAACTCCAAATGTGCTTCCCTGGAAAAGACAAAGCAGCGTCTGCAGAATGAAGTGGAGGACCTGATGATTGATGTGGAAAGGTCGAACGCAGCTTGCGCAGCTCTGGACAAGAAGCAGAAGAATTTTGACAAGGTAACCTGGGCTCCAGCCTCATGGTCTGGGGACAGAGCAGTCCATCCTCTGACCCTGCATTTCTCTTCAGGTCCTGTCAGAATGGAAGCAGAAGTATGAGGAAGCACAGGCTGAGCTGGAAGCCTCCCAGAAAGAGTCTCGTACTCTCAGCACAGAGCTGTTCAAGATGAAAAATGCCTATGAGGAGTCCTTGGACCACCTGGAAACCCTGAAGCGCGAGAACAAGAACTTGCAGCGTAAGTCTTGGGTGCTCTACTCCTCACAGAACTTTCTACCCAGCTCCTTTACCCACCCACTTCTCTATCTCTGCTCACAGAGTCGCGCAGGTCCCTGTCACTTTTGTTTAGCAGCATATTTCCCTCCTACTCAGTACCTGACCCTGCCATTTATCTCTGTCCCTGTAGAGGAGATTTCTGACCTCACGGAGCAGATTGCAGAGGGAGGAAAGGCTGTCCATGAGCTGGAGAAAGTGAAGAAGCAGATTGAGCAGGAGAAATCTGAAATCCAGGCAGCTCTGGAGGAAGCTGAGGTACACAGAGTTTACTGATCTCTTAAAGGTCTCAAACCTGTATCTCATTTCATATACTGTGAAATTATTCCTACAGACAAGACGAAAAAAGATTGTATAGGAAAATGTAAAGATATTATCTAAAAAATAGCACTACTCTCTTCTTGTTTTAATGAAGAAGGCTACTGTCCTATCCTATCATAGAATCATAGAATCATAGAATGCTTAAGGTTGGAACAGACCTCTAGAGATAATCTAGTTCAACCCCCCTGCACATGCAAGGTCACCTACAGCATGTGGCTCAGGACTGTGTCCAAGCGGGTTTTGGAGATCTCTAGAGAAGGAGCCTCCACAGCCTCTCTGGGCAGCCTGTTCCAGTGCTTTGTCCCCCTCATTGTTACGAAATTTTTCCTTAAATTCCTGTGGAACATTTGGTGCTTCAGTTTGTGGCCATTTCCTCTAGTCCTATCAGCGGCCAACTGTCTCGATTACTATGATATTAAAGTTTTAGTTTCAACACTAGTCATGTAACAAATACTGAGTTCTCATTTATTCATGTTCAGGCCTCCCTAGAACATGAAGAGGGGAAGATTGTTCGCATCCAACTTGAGTTGAACCAGGTGAAGTCTGAAGTTGACAGGAAAATTGCAGAAAAAGATGAGGAAATTGATCAGCTGAAGAGAAACAACCTTCGTGTTGTGGAGTCCATGCAAAGCACCTTGGATGCTGAGATCAGGAGCAGGAATGATGCCCTCAGGTTGAAAAAGAAGATGGAGGGAGACCTGAATGAAATAGAGATCCAGCTGAGCCATGCCAACCGCCAGGCAGCAGAGGCACAAAAGAATCTAAGAAACACACAGGCAGTGCTCAAGGTCCACTGAACAAAAGTTGCACATGGAGAAATGTCTTAACTGACATTTTCATTGCCAAAGGGCTCTGAGCCAGTTTATATTTTCTCTCACTTGCTCTACAGGATACTCAAATACACTTGGATGATGCTCTGAGGACTCAGGAGGATATGAAGGAGCAGGTAGCCATGGTGGAGCGCAGAGCAAACATTATGCAGACTGAAATTGAGGAGCTACGCGCCGCCCTGGAACAGACAGAGAGGGGCCGAAAGGTGGCTGAACAGGAACTGATGGATGCAAGTGAGCGTGTGCAGCTTCTCCACACCCAGGTGAGCTGACTTAGTGAGAAACTGCAGTGTTATTTTGTAGGAGAACGTTCTGTATGGTTTACTCCAGTCAGTACTAGAGGTTCAGCTTGGAGGACAAGATTAATCTTTTCTGAAGTAATCCTCACGCTACTAAGGTACTTAGTACGTCTGAAGTAATCATCACTGTACTAAAAGAGATGTTGGTTGAAAATGTTGATTCTGTGCTGAATTTGAGCAAGATGATGAAGATGCAAGTTGGTGACCATCCAAACTAGCAAACATAGGATGGCTTTTGAACTTCCAGATCTGGGTGTATGCACTGTCTACATTCCCAGGTTGTACTGGACACAACTAAGGGTTCTATCATTTTGTATCCCAGTTTAATTTCCAGCAGCAACACATTTAGTTGCAGGACTAGATTTGATTAGGGGCAATCCCCCAAACAGTGTGCAATCTGAGCAGTAAAGGACTAAAACACTGAAAGTACAGCAGCATTCACTCCTCTGTCATTGCAGATGTAACATCAGGGAAGCTTCATATTGCCTTAAAAAATGTGCTTCCATTAAAAATGTGCTCAAGAGAGTGGGGATGAATTTCTGGGTCTGTGGTAGCTATATGTCAAAATAGTCACCCAACTGTAAAGTGCCTAGATCTATGGAAAGTGTCTCGTTTCACATTAAAAAAAAAAAAAAAAAAAAAAAAAAAAGGAAACAATCCATCCCATCTACATTGCAAACTTTTTTTTTTTTAATTACAATGAAAGTGGATTAGTACTTCCTTCTTTATGCTAAACAGGAAGCATTTTTCGAATTTTCCCCACTATTTTTATTCTTTTTCTTAGACAATCTCATTTGATGAGATTTGTCACAGTTTATGAGAAAAGTACGTCCTCTCAGCTTAATGGCATTAACTGTTGGAAAAATAAAGCATTGCTCCCCAATGATAATAAACTTTACAGAAAAAAAATGTAGTGTCAAATTTTCAAAGAATTATATCTGAAATAGCTCAAATTCATGTAACATTCTTAATTTGATATTATGAGCTAACAAACACAAATATGTGATGCTGTTTTCACAGAACACCAGTTTGATCAACACCAAGAAGAAGCTGGAAACAGACATTTCACACATTCAGAGTGAAATGGAGGAGACAATCCAGGAAGCCCGCAATGCTGAAGAGAAGGCCAAGAAGGCCATCACAGATGTGAGTTGGGGACTCCTTGCATGGCTGGTGGTGGATGGATTCTGACCCAGCGTGTCCCTGTCTCTAAATGGCACTGTTCCTTTGCTCGGCAGGCGGCCATGATGGCAGAAGAGCTGAAGAAAGAGCAGGACACAAGTGCCCACCTGGAGAGGATGAAGAAGAACTTGGAGCAAACGGTGAAGGACCTGCAGCACCGTCTGGATGAGGCTGAGCAGCTGGCACTGAAAGGAGGCAAGAAGCAAATCCAGAAACTGGAGGCCAGGGTGCGTAAGGGCTGGTGTTGGTGCCTAAGGGAGCATGTCCAATGAACAATCATGAGTGAAGCTCCGTGGATTGTCTTCTCCTTGCAGGTGCGTGAGCTGGAAGGGGAGGTTGATTCTGAGCAGAAGCGCAGCGCTGAAGCCGTCAAGGGTGTGCGCAAATACGAGAGGAGGGTGAAGGAGCTCACCTACCAGGTGAGGCAGGAGCCCTCATCATACTGATGCTCTTCATGCAGAAAGCTAAAATGTATCGCTATGGTTGGGGATTTTTTTTTCTGTTCTTCTCAGTCAGTTACACATTTAGCAAGTTGACAGTGGGAAATCAGACGTAAGAAAGACGTTCCTGTCATGTTAGGAAGATCCAACGTACCATCTCTGTTACTTGTTGTTCTCTTTAGTCTGAGGAAGACCGGAAGAATGTTCTCAGGCTCCAGGATCTGGTGGACAAGCTACAAATGAAAGTGAAGTCCTACAAGAGACAAGCTGAGGAGGCTGTAAGTATTTCTGTGAACTGGGTCAGCCTTCTGGCAGAGGTGGAATCCTGTCCTGATGTTTTGTCTGTCCAGCTCTGTTTGAACCCTTGATGTTTTTGTCATCTTCCAGCTGTGCTTTACAGCTCAGGGCTATAGAGAATTCATTTTCTCTGACCACTGTTGAATCACTGGAAAAGGCTCAGAATGCCTATGGGTGCAGATCTTTCCTTCCTTTTTATTCACTTCCCTTTAATTCATATCTATTTTTCCATTAGAGAAAGTGCACTACCTTCAAATATTTTAAAACAATTTTATGACAGTAAATAACTGGAAAATAGTTTCATGGAAGTAACTGTAATTATATATAATTACTGAATATTTTTAAAGAAATTAAGCACTTCATACTCAGGGGAGGAGTCCTGTCTTATATTGATAAACATCTAAACTCTTGCCACCTATTTAAGCTATTTGATTGGATTCCCTCTAGAAATATTGGATTGGAGTAATTACTAACCTGCACTCTTTATTTTTTTTTCACTATGCAAAGACAAAATACAAAGGTATGTCCAGGGTAGAACAAATTATTCAACAACATTCAAAAACCTACTTAAAATTAGTTTCATTGAGCCTTCTAAAGTAGAAATCAGCAAGGATGCAATCACCTCATTTAGTTTCCAGATACAGTGATTGTAAGTAGCATTCTGGATCTTCACATTCCAGTAGTAAATCTCATATACATCAACGGAGTGTAAGAAAATGGGCACCAATAGCTTTTTGGCTTTCATGAATATCTCTCTATCCACAGGAGGAGCTGTCCAATGTCAATCTTGCAAAATTCCGTAAGATCCAACATGAGCTGGAGGAAGCTGAGGAGCGGGCTGACATTGCAGAGTCACAGGTCAACAAGCTCCGAGCAAAAAGCCGGGAAATTGGCAAGAAGACAGAAGGAGAAGAGTAAATGCCTCCAGTAGAGCAAAGTGAATGAGAAATTGCACAAAATGTGAAATTCTGTCACTTTGATTTGTAATTACTGTTTAGTCCTTCATCAATCTGTAGGTAATTAATGTCTAAACAATAAAAACTCTAGAGGTCTTTCCATAGAAATAATGAGAAGCAACTGCTGTATTTTTCTCATTATCCTGAGCTTCTATTAACATTTACATTTTTTTCCTCCATATTTAAATTAGCTAAATTAAATCTCTTTCCTCAGATATTTTCAAAGTTTGGGGGCGAATGTTTAAGTGGTCTAATCAGGCCTCCTGTTTCATTGTACCATGAGATTTCGCCTAGGAGTTCCCCAAGGAAAATTGTTATTTCTTTGCAACTGAATGTAATCAACCCTCCTAACTTGTGCTTGAGGAACACGCTAGATTTTTAACTCAAAAGTTCCAGCTAAAGACTAAGAATTTATTATATTTTCTAGTAACCCCTTCTAATCATTCATTGTTCTCCTAAACCATATAGCTCATTTGCAATAGATCTTCGTTTAAGTTAAATGTCTTCAATCTTGTATGTCCTTTTGAAATGGAATTTAGAGGGCATTTAACTCTGAAATGAGATCTGCTGCCAGTTTTTCTTCAGGAAAGTGATGGGGAAACCAACATTCTAAGTGCAGCAAAACAGATGTCTTATGTAGACCTTCACTGCCTACATTCTGTTCCTGAAAGTTCTTCAGACCTTCTGAGATGGCTAGGCAACCATCTGGTTCCTATTTTTTATCCAAATATCTTTGCCTAGCTAGGCATCACTCAAAATGCAAGTTTTCATCCACTGTGGACTATAGCACATGTCATAGATTCCACGTTAACCCTTCTGAAAAGCAAAGGAGGTGGGAATACCTGCCTTCTGTGCTATAATCTAACACTTAGAGCACTTGACTCTTGATAGTCTGAAGACCTCTGAACACTGAGATGGTCTTAGTGGAGTGTCATATCCATCCAGCAGTAGTAGGATAGTTGGAAAAACCAAATCATTCATCATTCCTGTTAAAGATGAACTGCTATGGCTTCAGAAAATAAACAAGCACATAAATTTTTAAAATCTACAAAGAAATATGAAGACTAATAGAGAGAAATGTCATCTGGGGAAAGGATGACTGCAGTTGATAGACCCCTCAGCACTACTGAGTACTGAGCCAGCTCTTCATTAATGTCACCATGTCCCTATCAAAGTCCTTTTTCCTAGTTGATATGAACTTGATGGCTTGTCAATGTTATCATGCACTCAAGGAAATTCAATTATGATCATTTTCAACTGGACCATACTCTAAGTCATTTTTCCTCATCTCTCCCCCCTTACACATACCTATACATGTGCGTACTCTCCCCGCCTCCTACCCCCCACCACATATCTATAGATATGTATGAAGCTTCAGAAACCTTTTTTCAACAGCAGCCTGGTAAGATGAAGATGTATGATTATCACCATTTCAATACTGGTATGTAATAAAGGTCAAAAGTCAATTAAGGCCCCTATTTTTAGAGCTCGATCTGAATGTCTTGATAAGGATTTTATAGTTTTAAAGGACCATTTCCACTGACGGCAGTCCTAGTTGTGTACTCAGCATAGCTCCAGTCCACTCCTAGAGTCAAATACCTGACACCTCTGAAATTAAGCCTGTGCGATTAACTGCCACCCATGGAAAGTACTGCTGCCTCTACCTTAAGAAGTTAGTCTATAGCCAAGGTCTTTTGGGGGAAAGAGAAAAGTGACAAAGTAGTAGGCAGTCTTGATAGTATGTAGACAGCTCTGTTTCCACAGACTCAGCAGAAACATGTCCTTGCTCCTAAATCTGCCAAATGACTGTCCATGATTTTGGTCCAAAGCCCTTCTGCCTTCCTATCTGCTCACTTGCTATGCAATTCCATGATATGTTTACTCTTGATGACAGAATAAATATTGTATTTATCTTTAGAAAGGTCCAAGCCATACTTCTAGATACAGTTAAGGAAACTGAATCGCCTCCAGCAGACCTGCGGAGCAAGAAGTAATGCCTTTCTGAAGAGGTTCAGTTCTGCCTCCTCTCCTTCCAACTCCCTCCACTGACAATTCCAGCAAAGGTAGCAAGTTCCTGCATAATTGTAGTGCTTGGGAAGGCAGTCTTCACAACAGACTTAGAGACCAGGATGGGCAAGCAGCGAATTCCCAAAGGTAGAGTTCCTACTACTAGGCAAGATCCTTCTAACACTGTCGCATCATTCCTCGGTGCATAACTATCTAACTGTCTTAAACTAATGATGATAGCTGTTTCATAGCCTGCTAGTGCTTTTTTATTTTTTTTTTAAGAGAAAATGATGGCAAGTGTGCATAGGGCATGACCTAGGGAGTTGTATGAGGGTATATAAGGAGTGTGAAGGCACAGTGTTGACATGGTACTGTAGGGCTGTGCTGGGCCCTAATGCAATCTCATCCACACAGTCTAAAAACAGAACCTGCTGGAAGGACCTTTCACCCAAGCTGCTCCTTAGATTTGTTTCAGATTAAGTCAGTTCAAGTCCTCAAAGATCATTCCCTGAGACAGTCATATGTTTGCTGAAATAATTAATCTGGCTGTTCACTGCCTGGATCAATTCCTGGAACCATGAAGAAAACACCGGTTGGTTCTTCCCTTTCCCCGTATTTTTTAACAATTCAGACAATTCTGCTATGTTTGTAGGATGTGACTTCTTTACAAAAGATTTACAAAAGCTAGTTTCCTCAGCATGTTATGTATGTCCTTAAATTCTATTCATTATTATGATTTCTCCTGTTTTTCCCACTATAGACACTAAGTTTATTCACAATTCCCTGAAACAGTTTTTAAAAAACTGTTATTCTGTTGGCCAGCTTCCAGACCTCCAATAGCAAGGAAGATTCGGTAAGACCTCCACCATCAGTACTTCAGCTGTTTCATCCCTGCACTCTTTTGGAAATCTTGAGTAAATTCCATCTGGTCCTGGCCACCTGTTACTGCTCATTTTACTGCTCATTACTGCTCTGGGCAACAGATAGGACTTAAAACCATCATAATTTTATTAGCTGAGCAATTCTGGCATCGAAATCAAACCAGTTTGTCCCAAAACCATTTTTTTTGCTGCTGCTGCTAGATAAAATCCCAAGTGAGCAATGTAATTTGCACACATATGAGTACACAGTGAGGATAGCTGAAAGCATGAACTAGCAAGGATCTCTGTTGTTTCAATTGCTTCTCTTCTGCCTCTGCTTTTGCTACCTGAGTTACCCACAAAAAAATAAAAAATAAAAAAAAGGCTAAAGGAGTTCATTACCTTTGTAACACCAAATGATAGCCCAGTGATGAGGAAAGCAGAATAGAAGACTGGGCATTCTACGTGAAGTAGCCCCACAGTCCACAGACTAGTAAGAAGCTCCTGTCATTAATTTTAGCAGAACTTGGATTAGTGTTGACTTAGAACCTGTTAGACTGTTAAAACATCCTGAAGATGTGGTTTGATCACAGCTTTATACTGGAAAAAGGTAGAGCAATAAATCTACAGATCATGTTTCCCCTAAATGTATTCAAATTTGTCATTGACCATTTCATGGTGCTCAGTATCTCTAGTGCCCAAGCTCACTATTCCAGTAGCAGCTCTTCTAGACTTGGGACAGTTATAACAGCTGTAAAAAAGGCTGCAAGTACATTTTTAGAAAGGAATCCCCAAAGATTACCATTACTTCCATTTGGCTTTGATACAGTGTCAAACATGCCCAGCAATATAGAAATTCAGCATGAACTGTCATACACCTTTGACAGGTTTAGATTTTTTCTTCCCTTTGAGCAACTTATGTTTCAATAAAAAAAAAGTTCTATTTAACATCAAACTGACAATGTGAATTGTTAGCATCATATTTTCAAAGCTCAATACATTTGTTAAATCCTTGCTGTGTTCCAAAAACATAATTTGAAGATACATCTTTCCAGGAACTTGTATTTATTCTGCCATTACTAATCATCTGAGCCTAAAAATAGCACTAATATGTGAAAAGCCTGAGAAGAGCTATAGAGGAAAAAGTTACTGCGTGCCTCACATGATCAAAGTCATTTAGTGCTATGAACAGTTGTACCCTGCACTTGTTACAGAGAACTGAGGAGTCCTGCTAGAAGCACAGAGAACAAAGAAACGAACAACTCTTTTGTCCAGGAAGTGCAATAAATTCCTAAAGATAATCAAATGCACAAATGGCACAGGTACTATCTGCTGCACAATATCTAACCTGTCAGCTACCAAGACATCTTTGCATTTACGTTTTACTTACTGCTTGTCAAAGACAGAATTATGTAAACTCATTGATGTTGTCTGCATGGTGATGCCTTGTTTGATCAACTCATGCAAATAGCAAGTCATGCAGATCAATCAACTGGTACAACAGAAATTCAGGAACTGATGCAATAAAAGTGTGTGGCACTTCTGTTGACAGAGAAGTTGATAAAAAGGTCTTCTGATGACATGCAAAACTTCCTTTATTAGGACTTCTTTGCTGGATATTTCAATGAAGATGTTAGATGTCTAATGCTCATTAGTGTTCTCCTTCCATTTAGCCACTGTGCATGACCACTGTCTGGATAAATATAAACTATAAATGCACAGCCTCCCTGCTACTTCGTGAATTCCTGCACAGAAACTCCAGCCATAAGTTCAGATGCAGAGACGCCAATTTTGAAGCAGCTGTTCCCTATCTGAAGAAGCCTAAGGAGGAGAGAACTGAAGCCCAGAATCACCCATTTGATGCTAAGAAAATCTGCTTTGTAGTAGATGAAAACCAAATCTATGTGAAAGATAGAATTCAGAATAGAGATGCTCGCAAAGTCACTATTAAAAAATATGATGATACAGTGAGTAATATTAGACTTGATTCATCAAATATGCTTATCCAGCTCAGAAAGTCCATTATTTGACTGCTACTGTTGGGGAAGTGCAGTGGTGCTGAACTCTAGAATGCTTGTGTTCTTTGCCAACTGTGCTGAAATTAGAGTCATTCTGATTGCATCAAGCTGTGATTTCCATAGACCATTTTTCTCTTCTCTGTGGCCCCTGCAACTGACTCGAGCGACAGCATAAGAAAATAGACAGACGTGCGACAGCTGGAACCTTTTGCCTGAGGACAACAAAAGTAACCTCAGCAGGGATTCTTTAAGGGAAGAGGCACATATCCTGATACCCTTTTCTGCTGAGCTGCCCAGCTGTTGCAAACTGAACACACTGGTGCTTTTGCAAGGTGTGGACTTCATTCTATAATAGCACAGAACAAACAACCTCAAGCCACAAGTGCCTGTCACCACACCCTGCAAGAAGGTATGTACATCAAAAAGGATGCTTTTGTCAGCATGTTATTTGAGTATCCAAAGACACAGCAGAACCTAAGAAGATTCCAAGGCTGAAGATTTTTTTCACACTCAGGCAGCTGTCTTTGAATGATGGGTTGTTATGGGGAAGGCAAGTTCATCGCAAGCACCTTCTCTTTCCATCAGCAACATTTCATAACCTGCTGGTCTCAGCTTTCACCAGCTGCTCACTATGCTAGGTCTGATGTCAGCAAGATTTTGAGACAGCTGAGAGATGTACTGACCATGTCTGATATAAGGGAAATCACCAGGGTATTAGCAACAAGCTGTTTTACCTTCTTCTGAGTTTATTCATAGAATCCTTTATTTCTTTAGTATTCATAATCTCTATAGAAGTATTATGTGCCTTTTCATAAGAACATGATATAAAACATGCTGGGTTACAATTCCATCTAGCCTAGCATCCTGCCTCAGACGCAGGCTGAAAGTAGATGCCAGACAGAAGTATAAGGGAAGTATGTTATAGTATGTTCCCAAAAGACTTCCTCCAGCAATTGCTACAGCAATTCAGGGCTCAGGACTTCACAAGTCATAGGTAACACCTCTGTATTCTTCTCTGCTTTCTCTACTGAGCAAGCAGAGTTTCTCTGTTTCTTTCACATTTTTCTTCCCATCAATCTTCCTTAAAAGCCCTTTAAAGCTTGAAAACTCAACTAAATTGCAGTTTTAAATCAGGTATGCAGTATAAAAGCGATCTGTGTGTAATACGTCCTTTGCAATACTCTTTTGTGGCACCCGTGCGGGACTCGGCAGGAGACTGATGCACTGTGACCTGCCCCAGACTTTAGCGGTACCAGCAAAGAGCGCTGGTACCGGCCGCCGGGGGCGCCCCTCAGCGCGGCCTCTGGCGCCCCGCAGCGGAGAGCCGGGAACGAACCGCGTGTCCCCCCCGCCAGCCCCCGCTGCTGTCTGCGACTCCTCTCCGAGCTTCGCACGGTGCAAACTGCAGATTTGCCCCAGGCTTTATAATATCCCGGGGCTGAATACGGGACTCAGGGACAAAATGTTCAGCAGGTGCCTCCTGCAACCGCAGCATGGCTTCTGAATGACCCTATCCTGTAAAAGGAGCTAGTTTAAAAATAAATGGATAAATAAATAAATAAATGCTTTTGCAATGGCATGCTACTCGTGTAACAAAAGACTGATTTCCTAAATAATGTGGCAGAGCTGCAAGGAAGGGGGGCAAGCAGGCTGTTAATTTGGTGCTTTTTGCAAGACTGCCTGTAATAGAAAATGGCAATGTGAACCTCAAAGCCTTGCTCCTTGAAGTAATGGACAAATTATATTACCTGTTCTAGCAGCAAACTTTTCGGCCCCTCTCCCCGCTGCTCACTGCTACCACACTAGTGGTGCTGCTGGGATTTACCTCTCTCAGGCTTTCACAGCAAAATTATAAGCGAGTGGCTCGACCCATCACACGTACCATCCAGTGCATGTATACCCAAATACCTTCTTTCCAAAAAGCATGCAAGTATCTGCTCCCAACACTGTCCTTCATGTCCAGGACTCAAGGACTCCATTCTGATCCCTCAGGCACATTCACCAGTTGTTATTCACATTCACGGACTGTGTCTTTGTGCTCAAGACACTCACCTTTTCTTGCTCATCCCGTTGTTCCACCACATGGCTGGATCTAGAGCCAGCACCTTCATTCCCAGCTAGGGCAGGCCTAGTTAACCCCCCAAAATCTTCACTTATTGCTAAGTGTGCACAGATTTTGTGTCCAATGCAATACAGGACTAGTTAGGATTTTAGCAGGATTTAAGCAACACACACATCACATTCACTTCTTAGCTATTCATCTGAACTCATTTTATATTCAAAGGAGAGAAACTGGCATTTTAAAGCGTGACTCATATGGCCCCTTTCGCACATCTATCTTAGGAAGAGATGAATCACATCCTAGAAGAAACTGTTTCCCTTTGGCTGTAAATGGAACTCAGATTGAAATGTCCACTTTGCATATCCCTAAAGTGAAAAGAGAGGAATCCCAGCGGGTTCCTGATAGTCAAGAAGGCATATGGGAAGAATTAAGGAAACCCTCCCAAAATATGCAAGCGCATTCGAATGGATGATTTTGCCGGATATGGCTGTCATTCGAATGTTCAGTGGACTATTCTGACAGAGATGACTCAGACGGAATCTGACTTTTGCCTTTTTGAAAGAGAGTGAAAGTAGCAGTGGGTAAGTAAAGTTAAGGACTGTGAAGTGAAGGAAGACAACCTGAACATTTTCCAATTTTGACTAGTTTTAGGCTGTTCATCTTTTCTAACAGTTCTTTCAGATAAACATTTGATGAATAAGCTGAAAAGGTGAAGTTAATGATAGGGACCATTCTGTACAAATTAATGTCTCTTGCAGCTGACAGAAATTTCTGCATGATAAATTGACTCTAAGAGTTACTATATTCTACCAGTTCTGCTTTGTTTGAAATACATGGGATTAAGGCCTAGAAATAGACTACAGTACTCAGACTTTGAGGAGGGGGATTCTTGGACCCAGGACCTCCCTGAAAATTTCCTGCCATGCTATATTTAATTCAGCATTCACTGGTCTCAGTTGTTAAATCAGAATTTTAAGTGAGAGGTGAAGGAATCTCTCCATACTGACCATGCTATAGAACGTTACAATTCCAAGTAAATATGCTGAAGTACAATAGGAGCTTCAATGTAAACCTATTACACAGAATAAATTCACTGTGTAACTACATATATCTCGATTTTATATATTTTTTTTTAATGGAAGCTTAAGGAGAGTAAGAAATGTTTCAATATACAAGTAACCCATGCTCACTGCGGTATCTGAGGAAGCCGCTTTGGAAAGATTGGATGGTCCCGTCCACAAAACAGGATTACCTTAATCATTGTATTACTTTGTAAAATGGTAAGACTACTGTTAGCAGTTATGAAATAATACTATGTAATTTCTACCTTGAGCTTAGGGATTCAGCTATAGGACTTGTGAGCAGGGAGTTCTGCAAGCTCAGCTGAAATACAGCTGATTTTTGTTGGTTGTTATAATTCCTCTTCTACTTTAATTTGAGTGGCCTTCCTCTGATTCATGAAACAAGGGGAGAAGAAAAGGCTGACATGTTCTCACTATGTTCTTCCTAATTCCTGGACCTGCAAACACTCTTAGCTATGCACATCAAGTTTATGTGTAACAATATACTGCGTTATTGCACAGCCAACAAATTCCACTAGAGAGCAGACATGTCCCCTTGTCACCAAATTCTGTCCAGCCAAGATTGTTAGTATTTCAGGAGGCATATTCAGTTGCTTTCAGACAGCTCAGATTCCCATAACACTGTTATGATATATGCACGCTGTTACTCTCCTCACCCGGTTTGCAACTTGTCTTACCACAGGTAGAAGATTCTTAATGCCTCAGTCATTCCAGAATCGCAATTCATTCACAGCAGAAAGGCCTAGGAAAAGCTTCTTTTCTCCACTGAAGCTGACAGCAACCAATATAGATTTGGCCACATACCTTTTGGAAGAGTGGGTGTAGTTAATGGCAAAAAATAATGTTCGGTGAAAGTATTTCCCACATATGAAACTAGTCTTCAAAATGACTAAGAAACAAAGCACAACACTTGTGAAAAGAGTATAGAAAACCTGTCTAGCACTAGGGATATGTGTGAGGGGTAGCTCCATCAGCCCAGGCAGTACCACTGGAATGATCCAGCATGGCTGTCTGCTACTAGAATCAGTGCTGGCCGTGTTATGACTGGGCAAAACATAAAAAGAAATACCAAATCATAAATTCTCTATTGAGAATTTCAGAAGATGTACTGGGATCTTCAAGAGGCCACTCTGCAGTATGAAGCCACAGCTGCTGCCTATCGGAAGAAGTTTGCAGACAGCACAGCTGAGCTTGGAAAGTAAATCAACAACCTGCAACACATTAAGCAGAAGCTGAAGAGCAGGCTGAAACAGAGTGAGTCTCCAAAGACAAGGTAGAAGGAAAGAAACACTTCTAATAACTGTTATTCTTTTGAATAGCTAAAAGAGTTAACGGGCATGCTTTCTATGCCTTAACAGGAAGATGTGCCAACCTCTCAAAGATCAGTTCCTTGAAACCTGAACCAGAGATGATGAGCATAAGCAACTAATTAATGATCTGTGCACACAGAAAACTCATCTACAGATTCAGAATGGTGTGAGCCTGGACCAAATGTAATTAATTGTGCTCTGCCAGTTTCTTCAATGCTGCCTGAATATTTTCTAATACATTCATTACTGAGTGATCTGAACAAAATTCAGGCTGTGGAAAATCCCTGGTGGCAGTTATGGAAATTCTACCCACTGAAACACAAAAACCAAACTGAAGAAAGTACTGGCAATCAAAATTGATGTGTGGTTTCATGCTCATTTTATCCCCTTTCTTTTGAGACCAGTACAACCTTTATCTTTGATATCTTTTTTGTAACTGGAGAGAATGAGTTTCTTTCCTTTCTGCACATTAAACCCAAACTCTCTTCATCTCTTTCCATATGGCTTGTTCCTCTCAATCATATGGTCTGTCTAGTGCCTCTGTCTAAAAAGAAAAACATTTTCTCATTAGGTGAATTTACTCAGCAACTGCAGGAAAAGGAGTTCTCAATTTTTCAGTTGACAAAAGGTAAACATGTTTTCATTCAGCAGACAGGAGAGCTGAAGAGGCAACTAGAGGAAGAAAATTAGGTGATTTCTTTTAACTGATCATTTGGCGCAGAAAACTGTAAAATAAATAAATGAGCTAAGATAATACATGAGTGTTCTCCTCTGAGAAAGGTTGGGCCAGCTCTGTTCCAACATCCCCTGGAACATCTGGACTTGAGGGTTACAGAGCCCTGGAACAGGCTGCCCAGAGAGGTTGTGGAGTCTCCTCGTCTAGAGATCTCCAAAACCCACCTGGATGCCACCCTGTGCCATGTGCTCTAGGTGTCCCTGCTTGAGTTAGGGGGTTGGACAAGATTATCTTTAGAGGTCCATTCCAACCTCAACCATTCTGTGATTCTGTGAGAGAGTGAAATTTTTCAACTTTGCCTTGGAGTATAATACACAGAAGGGACATTAGAAATGAAATAAGGAAACAGCTTAAGCCCTTCTTGTCATCCCTTCTGAAGTTTAAACACAAGAGAAAGACAAATGAAAATAGCTCTGTATGTCTATGTTACAGGAAATCCCCTACACCAGGAGTGCCTAGGGTTAGATATGACAACATGAAGTGCCTTGCACCTTCAGATACACACCAAATTCTACATGAAAAGTTACATAAAAAACTTATGCTGGAGAGATTATTCTCACTCTGTTCAGTGTTGGATTTCTCGCTTCTTTGCCTGAAGCACTTCGTGCTGCTGTTTGAGAAGCCATATCCCAGACGAACGGAACGAGCACCTGATCCTTATTGACAATATCAACTCTGACACAGCGAGTCCCACATGTTATTCAGTCTGTTCACCAGTCTTCCCTTACCTTAGCAATTGCTGTATCAGCAGTGAGGTGTGGACTCGTTATCAAAATGCAATTAAAAAAAATCCTATCACAAATTGTTAATGTTTTGACAAGTTCTATAATTTTAACTACCCAGGCTAAGGATGTCCCAGCCCACACAGCAGGTGGCACAAAAATCACTCCCCCAAAGCACACCTGGAAGCCAGTCATACTTTCTGCTTTTGCATTTCATCATAAAGGAAGTCCAAAAGTTAGCACATATTATAATCTGCGGTTTTAAATGGTTTTAGTCCTTTCGATGCCTCCTGAGTGGGATACCAGGATGATCTACCCTGAGGAGCTATGTGCTTCAGCAGTATCAGCAGATACTGCTTGTTGTCATTGCACAGCACATGCTGCAGCTGCACACCTGAAGTAATCCCACAGATCATTCTATACCCTGGTAACATCCATGTTTTCTTTCTTCTTATATTTAGAAAGTGGAATGAGGTCCCTGACCACGGCCATAGGAACCTCCCCGGCAATACCCGGGCCACTCGGCGGCCTTGGGAAGCCTCCCGACGGCCAGGAGCAAAAGCAGGGCC
>VZSV01000352.1:218107-275158 GCA_013398735.1 Nothocercus julius
CCTGGGCAGCATGTCGGGCGCGCGCTGCCAGACGCTCTACCCCTTCTCCGGGGAGCGGCACCGCCAGGGGCTGCGCTTCGCCGCGGGGGAGCTGATCACGGTGCTGCAGGTGCCCGACGGCGGCTGGTGGGAAGGGCAGAAGGAGGACGGGCTGCGCGGATGGTTCCCGGCGAGCTACGTGCAGCTGCTGGAGGTAGGAGCGGCGCCGGGAGCGGGGGCTAGTGGGGGTCTGGCCACACCAGGAGACGTGGGGGCTGATAAGCACCCGGAGAAGGAGTATCCCGTCCGCAGGGGCGCGGTTTTAGCCCCGGAGTGGCTGCGTTCGGGCTCATCCAGCTGTGGACACTTGTGTTTGGTCACGGGTGTTAAACAGCAGCAGAAGTCAGTGGCCAGTGTGACAGAGCGCCTGTCATATATGTGCGCAGAACATGGGCAAAATCCTCTCTCATCCCAACACCTCTTGGATTTACGGTGTGGAAGGAGTGAATCAGATCCATTTATTCCGTTGCAACTGTTCCCCAGGGTCTGGAGATGCCTTGCTGCCCATATGTGTGGTGTTACCCATTACAGCAGAGTTAGAGCGGGTTGCCCGGACCCGAAGGTTGCAGTCTTCTCATCAGAAGTTTCTGTTTGTTCTTACCTGGAAAAACAGGAAGGAGGGGGCAGTATTTCCTTTCCCGGTGCTACAAGAGCAGGGCCACAGGCTTTTCTGGGCCCCTGAAGCACTTGGGATTCTTTTGCAGTTTGTTGGCATCCCTGTATCTGTCAGTTTTGCCACCTACAAGATAATTTGGTGAGATATGTGCGTATTTGTGGTTTTACACATTGCTAAATATTTACTCATTTGACCAGGGCTTTAGGAATTGTTTGAGGCAAAATGTGTCATGAGATGAGACAAACTCTGTTAAGCAGTGGGAGAACATTGCAGCGTATTCAATAACTTTTTTTTTTTTTTTTTTTTTTTTTTTTGCCTTGCAAACTCATCTCTTTCTGTTTAAGTCTGGGGATACCTGTGCTGTGCTCCAAATGGCAGCCCCTGTGGACATGCCCTTCTGACTCCTAAACTAGCAGGCTCCTGTACCACTGAAAACGTTGCTGCAGACCAGTGGTCCAAACAGCCCGGCACTGGAACTCTTAAGTGAACCTTAAGAAGAAGATTGAGAAAGAAGGCAAGGACAGAGTGGTGTTTATTCTGAAGTGTTTTCTTCTTGTTCAGAGGTGGTCCTCTGATGTCGAATAAGTCATTTAAGACATTAAATACATCAAATAAGGGCTAATTAACTGAATTTATGAGGCCATGGGTAACTAGTGCACATTGCGATACAGTGGATGTGAGAGAATGAGAAAGATCTGCTTGAGTGCATGCATGCTACCCTTGTGCAGGTGGGAGTAGCCGTGCAGTTAGCATGCTCAGGGACCTGTTCTAGCTGAAAGACACCATGACAGAAACACCCTCCTTTTCCGTTCCCTGAGCCAAGTCCTTGTGCAACTGCATAGACAACAGAACTGGTGTCTGGCATCGGGGAGATGCTGAAAATATATAACCAGATGGGGCCAAGAACACAATCTGCCTTTCAGTACCACCCTGTTCTTATTTGGGTTTTAAGTAGCCTTGGCCCTGCAGCCTTAGGTGAGGTTCAGCAAGATGCTGTGAGCTGAATTTCACCACTCACCATCACTGAAAGAGCAAATTCCAATTCCCCTTCTCCTCTTCTACCCTTGACTGATTAGTTCAGCAGCCAGTGCACGTCCTTCTGGACAAGCAAGGAACAATGATTGTTCCAAATATTATCTCCAACTGGGAGGAATTGTGCTGCACAAGCAATATATGCTTTCCTTGTGGGCAGCTGTGGCCACATTGCTGCAGATCTCCAGGAGTTTCTGCATGGTCCTGCCTCACTGTAGCTGCCTTAGCCAGGATCTGAGGTCAGGATATGCACTGTTCTTCATACGTTTTCTTGAACTGACTGCTAGCTCTGACTGGTGTAAAGAAATATCGTTTTTCTTGGCTGGTTTTAATGGTAGATCTGGAGTTTAGCATCTCTGAGAAAACCATGAAGGTGACCTGTGGAAAATAAACTTCAGTGTTGTTGATAGAAGTTCTTGAGGAATTGTTGCTTTTGCTCTGTGAGTACTCTTACAAGCAAAAATGTGTTTTCAATATATTCATGAGAGAAGATGAAGGACCAAAGCTACCAAAGTAGAAAATGTGGGTCAAGAGAGAAGCATGAAGTTAAAGATGTTTGATATTCTTTGGCTGCTGCTCCTGTGGTTGCTGCAAGCCTGCAGTGGTGGGTTAGAAGGAAACAACAAGGGCTAGAAAGAGCTGTAGGAAGAATGGGGAAGTGTCACAGGGTACCTGGAAACATGATGTCTCTGTTCTGGAGAGGTTACAGTTGTCAGGAGCAAAAGGGATCACACAAACCAAGACTACCAGAAAGAGCAAGCAGCGTGAGCAAGGGGAAGAACCAGCTATATGATGGGTCTCCAGGTGAATCCCCCTAAGGCCAGCCTGGATGGCAGCAAGGAAGGCTGCTGCGGTCCTGTTCACAGAGTCTTGAAGTTGAAAGGGGCCTCTAGAGAGGTCTACTCCAATCTCTTTCATCATATCTAATGGTGAAATTTAAATAGCTATCTAATATCTATTTAAATAGCTCTGGGAGTGGAGACTCCACAGTTTCTCTGAGCAGCCTGCTCCTGTTTGACCATCCTCACAATGAAGAAGCTTTTTCTTATGTTTAAAAGGTATTTCCTGTATTTCAGTCTGTGTCCATTGCCTCTTGTCCTTTCCCTTGATACCACTGAGAAGAGTCCATCTCGGTTTTCTTTACTCCCATCCACAGATACTTATATGCATTGATAAGATCCCCCCTAAACCTTCTCTTCTTGAGGATAAACAGTCTCACCTCCCTCCCTCCTGTCTTCACATGTCAGAGGTTCCAGTTGCATAATCATTTCTGTGGCCCTTTGGTGGATGTGCTCCAGTATGTCCATGCCTTTCTTGTACTGGAGAGCCCAGTACTAGTCCTTGGAGATAACTGGTTAACAGCAGTGCATAATTGGTTACCACAGGGCCCACCTGTGTTGACTGAGAGTTAGACTTCATTGACACCAGAAGAACCTGATGAGGTGTTGCCAAATTCATTCATAGTTGCTTTGACTGAGCTTTGATCTGTGACCAGGCAACACTTTGCTGCTTAAATCTACAAACTCAGGCCTGGGGAAGGAGGGATGCTGTCCTTGATCCATATGCTGGACCATCTGCTTCAATCTTGATCTTTCCTGTGGTGACATATAGCTATGTCAGCCATGAGACCTGACAGTAGGACTAATAACTGCATCTTTTAGCTGATCCTTCCTCATGAATGTCTTTTTTTGGGTCTGACAGAGCTATGTTGGGACCCTTTATACAAGACCCTCTACAGTCACCCAGTGATTAGGCTTCCCAGCCTGGTGGAACGAGAAATTCGGTCAGCTACAGGTGGAGCGGTACCTTTAGGCAGCACTGTCACAGTGATGACAGGTTTGGGGCACTGAAACATGGTATGTAATATATTAAGTGAGAATTCTGGTGATTTCTTAACAGCTGAAGGCACCAAAATGTTTCCTGCTCAGAGACTGACTGCCTTTTCATCCCGTGTGCATTGGAGATGTTTGGGATGATGTGTGTGGACAGGTTTCTGAGCAGCCCTGGAACTGAAAGCAAACAAGAACAAGTCTCAGATGACTTCTGGTTTACGTCATGGTCCATATTGAGGCGGGACAGCATAAATGTCAGAGGGTGAAGGTGATGTTAGATATCTGGGGCATGTATTCCAGGAAGGATTTTGCATGGTGGTTCTTTGGGGACACCCTGGCTTTTCTAGAGATGAGACATCCAGAGAGGTGGAAAGATGTATCATTAAGTCATATTTGTGCAGTAGCAAACCGCTTGTTTTAAAATCTATTTCAGGCATTGCTTTTTGTATTTGCAGTTAGCTAGAAATCACTTATATAAGCAGCAGCAGCAACATATGCAAATTTGCTGAAAATTGTTAGCACTTTTTATAGATTCAGTCATCCCACAGATGCAAGTCTTTGTATGAAGTACAGTGTGTACTTCCAGCAGGGATGGAGGTGGCTCTGGAATCTGACTCTGACTGACTCTGACTTAGTGAGCACCACAGAGAGCTGAGAGCTGCGTTCTCCTTATTGCATAGTGCCCGCACAAGCTTCACACAATATTGTGCATTACTTTATTACTATATAATCATGGGAAGTGGGGAGAAGGGGCTCATATCTCACCTAACCTGTGACATCTGCTATAGACACATTTGAAAGTGCAAAACGGTCAAGCCTGGAAGCTGTGGCACATTCACTGCATGGCAGAAAATGGCTTGTTCTTTGCACCGAAATGATCATAGAGAAAAAAGGATGACGGGAGTTAATAGAAATGATAATGGCACTAATTTATTTCACAAAGGCAAAGAATATGCTGAGGATTTTTGTGCCAAGCTGTATCTTTTTTGTAAGCTGATATAATCCAGGGAGACAGTGTGCTTAAGGAAAAACAAGAATCTGCAAGCTGGTTAGCAAAGAGAATTCTATTTCATTGAAAAATTTAAGATTTTTGACCTGAAAGAGAAATTAAGATTTCCAAATATTTCCATATAAAGAATCTGATGCAATGTTTATTTTTGGAGGGAAAAGGTTTATTTTATTTTATTGTATTTCTTTGTCTGTCTGTCTTCACTTCGATGATAGAGCATATTTTGATTAGAGAACCCCCAAAGCATTTTGTCAGAAAATATCCAGCCAGTCATGGAAATGAGCATTATAGCAGCCAGTGCTACAGCATGAAGGCTCTGTCATGTGGCAGCAGTGAAGACTGACTTTAGCAGCTGCTGGAGCTGCTGTCTGCTGTAATGGAAGTTATATAATTTTTGTGTTACATGTAGAAGGAAGGAGATGTTGACACATTTTGAAAAGGAGTTTTCTTGATGGCTGCAGAAATAATAATAAGATTGTATGTGGATGGTTCTTGGCTGACTCAAGAGTATCTGAAACCTGGCTCTTTATTACACCTGGGCTACATGTCCTGCTTGCAACAGTCGTGCTTTACTCTTTAATAGACCCTTCTAAATTCTGGAAATTACTAACTTCACACACTCTCATTCTTCCATCCCCCCACCCAAAATTCAGGTCAACCTGTAGGCAAGGACAGAGGGGGATGTATGTTGATCTTGGTCACACGGGACAAATACATCTGCTACCACTCTTGTTTTCTGAGGATATTCCATGAAAACAAGTGATGATTCAATATATGCAGCCTTGTGTGAGCAGAGAAGTGATCCACGCTGCAGCAAGATGAGGGTGTAAGTGCTGAGCCTTGCAGTGGTTATTAGGTAGATGGAGGGTATAGCTCAGGAAATTCCCCCAGGTTTTAGCTTCTGATGCTGAAAGCTTAACAGTTAAGTTAATCGGTGCAGCAATGGTCAGATACCCCTTCCGTGCTTGTCTGCTGATTCCTGTTCCCTATTCCGAGAGCATGGAAGGATGATTTTGGTTCTTCTGGGGAATGGATGACTTTGGGGATGACTGAGAGGGTAGAAAGGGAAAGGGAAGATTCATTGATTTCAGATCAAGGCTCCTGCAGGCATTGAGGTAGGGTTTTGCTAATTCATATCCCACAGCTGTTGAGCCTGGTTTGCTTTGTGTGACTCAAGAGCAAAGCTTTTCCTGAAGTGGGGTCTTAAAATTATTTGTGAGATAGCAGCGCTAACGAGAATCATGTGATAACGCTTCAAATTTTGAGAGGGCGGTTGTAACAGACAGATAGAGAGCACCCAAACTCCTCTGAAATGCACAGCAATTTAAGCACTATGTTTCTGTAGTCAGTGATGCCTACAGCTATGGTTGCACAAGCTGTTTAGTTTCAAAATGTCATTTTTGATATCTGTGACTTTCTGTAACCAGAACTTTTTAGACTTGAAACTTCTGGCCATCTGACCAGTGGCATATCAGAAAAATGTGGAAAAAATAAAAACAAAAACAAATCTATTTTCTTATAGAAAAAAAAGAGAGGAAATTATGCTTTTATACCAGAAGATTTCTTTTTCGTCAAGGTTTTTAAGGAATTTTAAAGTCCCATGAAAATCTGAAGAAGATATGACATTACAGCGTCACATTCCCCAACTCATAGGAGCCCCTACCATGTGTCTGAAGAAAATAGTCTTAGATTGTGGAAGTTATATGCATGATTTTAAAAATAATTAGTACCATGAATATCTAACAGCATATAAAAGGAGAAGTCTTCATGATGGGAGTGAGGGTTTTTTGGTGAGCTCTTCTGCCCTTTTCACAAGTTAGAGTGTTATAGAAGCAAGATTCATGCACACTGTGCCTTTTAGCAAGTAAAAACAGTCAAATTTGTTGCCATGTATTAATTTCACAGGATTTTTTTAAATAATTTTTCTTATCCTAAGCTAGAAGATGAAAACAGGTCATAGGGGACTTATTTTGGAAGGACCTATTTTTGTCTGTGGACTACAAAAGAAGTCTAAAAACTGTTTCAGTGTAGATGTCTACCTTGTAGATGGCTAAAATTAAATGAGTTGCCATTCACCTGCACTTTAGGAGGTGAATATACAGTGAAGATGAAAAATGTAGATACTTTTTTAAAGACCACTTAATTCTCTAAAAAAAAAAATATCCAGTTCATTCTGTACTCTGAATGGAGGGCACACTTTGTAAAAGAACCACAGAAGTCATTTCTGTAATAATATGAGCAGGGTTGCCAAGTTACTCTGAGTATTCTCATTTTCTAATTTGGGCGCAATTGCACTTTCAGTATCTGAGTGCTGCACTGCAAGTAACATTCACTGAATGTGATGCATGTAATTTTAAACTGTCTGTAATTTAAAAAGACCCATTAAGAGTGATGAGAAGATATTGGACACTTAGTGTTTTCTAAAAAATGTTTTATTGTGGTGGAATACACTATTTTCCAACTGGAAAATTTGGCCCTAAAATCAGGACTGTAAGACTCTGGCAGATTTGGAGCGGTTTTGTTTTTCTGTACTAATTTCACTTTTACCTGTGTGATAATAAATGGCCAACTAGAATTAACTGGGCATTTAAATAACAGATCAAACCTTCGTTTCATATCCCGTGGTTGCTTACCTCATGAAGCACATTATTATCACTGTAGCATCCTGCTTCTGACTAGAGTCTTAAATACCTAGGTATGTGCTCGAGACTTCTTCCTTACTTCTCTGACTACTGAGTGTAACCACAAAGATAGAGTCATCTTTTGTTTTAGACAAGACCCAGAATAGTGGTAGCAAGTAGGTGTTGCTACAGCCTGACAGATAATATCTCTCTTTGGAAGTATTTTTTGCAGTCATTTTCAGTGTGGCCCTACTATAAGTCAGGGAAGTAAGATTAATAACTTTCAAGTTAAACGTGTTCATCCTGTTTGCTGCCATCAGTGGAGCATGGAAAGGCAGCCTGCTGAGCGGGGCACTCAGTCAGGAGTGCTAATTTGTGTCTTAGAATATTTGACATAAGGCAGCGATATTTCTATCCTCAAATTCTTGCACTTCCAGGAAGCACTTGTTCTGTACAGCTCTTTCATAATCCAGGACTTCTGGGATGTGCCACACTGTGCATACATGGTACATTTACCGGAGGCCTCCCAAAAGGGTTGCTGCGGCTGCTCCCTACCACGTGCATTTCCAGTAATGATATGGGGCTCAATATACATCTGGACAGAATTTACAGACAGGAAAATGATGATCTGTTGTGAAAATCTGAAAAGCAGCACTATGGACTTGATCGTCCTTATTCTCTGTTCTGCACCAGCATTTGTTTACATCAGTTTTTAAGGTGTCTTGGGCCATATTTCGTTACGTATTATACTCCCTTTGATTGGAATGATCCACTTAGAGCGCAGTGCAATGCAAAATCAGAGCCAATGGTCTGTTCAGTTGCTGCTGTTTGAGAGCAGGGTGCTTCGACAACAAGTGTTTGTCTTGAAAAATACATGTATGATTTAATGCAGCTGGAATTTTTATGTCATGCCATTATGTAAAATATTACCAGTTACAAGGGCCTCATGCAAAGAGTTGGTATGTGGCAGGAGACCAGGAATATTAGCTGCTAAACTGTACAGATTTGCACCATATATGCCATGCAGGTAGATATGCATCAGGCCACTGCAGGCAGGGGTCATGAGGCATGAAGAAGGACTGTCCTAGCAAGAGCCCCTCACATGTCTTCAGTGACTGATACCAGCAAAAGGGCATTTTTGGCTGGTGAAGCCAAAATTAGGGAGACAAGTTGGGGCTGGAAGGGACCTCTGGAGTTTCTTTGGTCCAGTTCCCCTGCTCAAGCAGGGTAAGTTAGAGTAAGTTGCAAAAGATGACGAAAGAAAGAAAACTCAGTAAGAGGTAATGAAAATTAAGAAGCCTTGTGGAGACCTGGGTCGATTAAATCACAAGATGGACCAAGTCACGATTCTATGTGAGGAAGATGTGTGTGAGCTTTCAGCAGCTGTCCCACAGAATGCTCCATTGCAAGGAAAACACACAGTGATAGTGTGTTTAGATAGAGACCTGTGTGATAGATAGAGACGTGATAGTCTCAGGGGGGACTTCAGTCTATGTGCAACTTCACTTGTGACTGTGACTTCAGTTACAGAGCTGAGCAGCACTGCTAATAGAGGGATGCTCGAACACAAGGAATGCTGGCCAGTGTTGAGATATTAATTGAGGAGAAGCAGAAGCTGCCTCTTGGGCTGCATAGGCATCATGCAGTTTTCAGAAAAGTTGTAGCTGAACATACACTGTGCTTTCTGGCATTTCAGCATCGCTCATTGCTTCTGTTACCCTTCTGATTTTTTTTTTTTTTCTGACTGCAACCAGTCTTTAGGATGCTCTATACCAGTTTATATCAAACGAGTGAGAAGGGGAAAGAAATGAAACTGATTGGCTCAAAGAAATAGCTAAGCAACCATATAATTGAGGAAAAAACAGTTTGTTCCCCCCGCCATTCTAAGACTTTGCATTTATTACTTTGCATCTATCAGTAGTGTCATTTGTTTGTTGTGATGTTACCTGTTCAGTAAGTTGAAGACTTACTGTATTTTTTCATGGAGTTGGCTGGATTTGACCTGCGTAAATAGTTGCATATATCACCCACAAATATTTACAAACTTTTCTCACTACTGAGGAAACAAGCTGCACCATGAGGCTTCTGTGGTCACCTTGCTAACCTTTTGACTTGATAAAAGCTAACTCTTTCTGTCTCTGCTCCTCAGTTTTGATTCTGCACTGTGCTTTTCTCACTTCATGATTCTTTCATTCTTTCTGAAAGTCTGAAAAAAAAAAGTTATATTTTCAAAAGCACATTTTTGATTGTTGGTCTAACACAGGGTATCAGCCCCCTCCAAGAATGCCTCACTTATATCCTTATCCCATCAGGACTATAACACTACTACTGAATATATTCCGTCATTCTGCTGTCTTTCTTCTGGTAATGTGTATACATTTTTAGAATGTATTTTAAATTGGCTAGTTGGAGCTGCTTTGACTCCCTGCTCCCATATAATTCACTTTTTTAGCACTTTATTCAGCTTGCCAAAACAAAGCCCTGTAGTTTCTGTGTGCCCACGTTTGCTCCTCGTTGAGTCATGTGCCACAGAGCTAGATCATCTACGGTGACAAACTGGTGCATAACAACAACAGTTTCAAAGTGAACTTCAGTTTATAGAGGTAAGTCTTGGCTCCAGAGGAGGCAGCATCAAGATCTGGCAAGATTCTGGCAGTGGGGGATAAGGAATGGGGGAGTTCGAGGGAGAAAATTGCTATTTAGGATAATAGAGATTGCAAGAGGTGGTGGAGGATGAAGGAATAAAACCAATTTGAATTTAATAGTGATTTTCCATTTTGCGCAGAAGAATAATTATGTTTCTAAGGGATGAGCAAATGCTTCACTCAGAATGGAATGGCCAGAAACCGGATTGATGCATGCAGTGTCTTTTTTTTTTCTTCAGTCCCAGAGAAATCTATGTAGTGTCTCCAGAATTCACTTTAAAAACCTTGCTGAAGGCTGTGTGTGTAGCACATGTCTGAGTGGTTCCATCCCTGCCCCTGCAATGTGCTGCCTGAGCAGCAGATTTGCTTCCCCTGTGCCAGCTGCTGTATAATAGGACTAATTCATTACCCAAGGCCAAGTAATCACTCTCAATAGCAAGATTTAGAGGACAGTCTATGACTTGTTTCACTGTGATATCTAGCACCAAGTGAGGATTGGAATTCAACCTCAATGTTACAGGATGAAGAATGGAACTTTGGTTGTTTCCAAAAAGAAATGACGTTTAAATTTTCCATAGGTTGCTGGTGGGCTATCTTGCTCCTGCACTCTCTTCTACTCTTGGTCAGCACAATTTACCAAATCTGAAAGTGAATTTATGGTGAGGGACAAAGTCCTCCCTCCGTGCTGCAGCTCTGAGCTGCTCTGCTTCCTCTTGTAGACTAGAGAAATTGATCCACTTTGTGAATGTCCAGCAAGTTCTTTATGTGACAGGTGTTCTGTTCTGGTCTTCTACCAATGTCTGTCTCCTTCTGGTTGTCTGAAGGAGGACCCGTCCGAAACGATTTCGGGAGCGTGGGGACCACCCACATGACTGTGACCCACTGGCTTCCCAGTCTCTCTTTTGCAGGACAAGAATGCATGCATCACATGCATCTATTGGGCAGAGAGGATGGGAGTTTGCAACCAAGCGCAGATCATTTCAGACGTGCACGCTGCCTCCCCACATAATTTGCATGGATGTCACACAGGAAGCTGCCCACATCCTGGCATTCCCAACCAGGCAGGCTGCCTGTTCGCCTGGAGACCAGGGCTGTGCCGTGAGCCGGGCTGGCCCCAGCAGGCAGCACGGATGCTGCCACAGGCTGAACTGCACAGGGCTCCTCTTGGGAAAGGCTCTTCTGCTCCATCCACTCTTTTTCCTTCCTCTAGGTTGACCCCAGTGGGTTTTGCATCAGACTTAGAGTCTCTGCAGCTCATGGGTCTTATTCCTGCCTCCAAGCTGACTATGAATAGGCTTGTTCTTGCCCTTGCTCGGTCTCAAAGGACATTGTTGGGACAGGACTGGGGGAGGGAGCTCGGGCTCGTTAGTGGGGGTAGCTAAGTGCCATACAGTGTCCTGTGCAAAGCAGCGGCTCTGTGGACCCTGTGCTTACAGCTGAAAGGCAGTGATTTTTGTAACGTGGGGAGTGAAGTTGGCTGCCCTGAATGAAGTGGCTTTTTTTTTTTTTTTTTTTTTTTCTGGACAAGACGCGGAGCTCTGAAAATGGTTCTTTTGTGACTCTGCGATCAGAAATATGCAAGCAGACATGCCTGCAGTCCCCTGCGTTAGCGCCCATTAGAGCAGTGTGTGTGTCCCTGATGGAGGCAATGCTGTTAGAGCCACATGGCTGAGCCTCCTCCTCCCTCCCCAATTCTGCTGCATTTTGGGAGCAGCCCCAATGTTACTGCTGGATGCCAGGTACGTATGTGCCCTGGCAGTCTGTTGAAGAACCAGTGCCAGGAACTCCAGGCTGTTTGGGCCCCCAGTGTGAGCCTCTGCAGGGAATGAAGCTCAGGCATTTGTGTCACGGCAGAGGAATTGCTTTGCTTTCAGTGGTGCAGGATGCAATGTTTATGGCTAAATGGAAGGGAGCCTGAAGGCCCCTTGTCCCCACCCCATGGATAGAAGTGCCCCATCCCCATACATGAACGTGGAGTTATGTGCACTTCATCCGCTTTGCTGCCTGCCCTGGTCTGGCAGCACTTTTGTTTGCTGCTTTGGGATGTTTGAAAGTAAACAAATGAGCAGTCCTGAGTCAGTGCAAATGTTCCAGCAGCAGCACTGCATCTGTCCCCTAGTCCTTTTAGGCCTCTGATAATCCAGACCATTGTGTCACTTGTGTGTTATCTGAATAGGAGGGTGATCATCCCATTGTCCCCCATGGCTTGTTGAATACGGGGCTATTCACAGCCACAGCCTTATTGTGCTGCACATAGAGCTACTGGTAGAAAAGTTTAACTCAGGGGAGATTTCCAGGCCAAACATCTTTCATTCTTCAGAGAAAAATGTATCATTTTATTTTTGTGATAGTATGCCATTGTCCCATGCTGTAACATTCTGTCTGGATAACCTCATCCCGCCCTGTGCTTGGAATAACTGTGCATTTCATTCCCCAAACAAATCACATTTGCAAATTCATTAGCAATTTTGGGGAACTAGAAGTTATGCTGGCAATAACCTTTGCCTCGTGTTGTGTGATGGATGCCTTATGGGTTCTTGCTTTACTTATTACAGTAGTGCTGCTCCCTCTACCTCTTGGTGATACCCCCTTGAGGTTCACAGCACCCTCCATGGAGAGGTGGAGCATTAGTACCATCAGGAATGTTCAGCTTGTGTGTGACAGACAAAAATGTTCATTAGCAACTCTGCCTGCCAGGTAGGGCACCCGAACAGCGTGTTTTAGGTCATTGTTTATCATTGCTATCTTCTCTTTGTTCAAATGGCATACAGTTTGAAGAGCAGACTTCTTCCAGCTTCTTATGGCTTGAAATGCTGTGTAGAAAAAATTCTTAACATATCTCCTTTTATTATAACAAATGGGATTACAGCATAAGCAATGGGGATCTCTGACAGAGCCTGCATATCCAAGCTGTGTTACTCTGCTCCATTAGTACTCACTGTTTTCTCTTTGTCCCTTCCAACCTTAACCATTCTGTGATTCTGTGATTACAAGGTATCCTTAGGACATGATTTTTCTTCTGCTCTGAGTTTTTTCCTTTATTTATGACTTTGTCTTCTTTAGCAGCTTCCACAATTTAGTGTTAAGGTGAGAAATTTATTTATCAATGGGTAAGGTCCCTTTTTTTTCTGGTAGTGTTTGCTTATTATTTTCTCTGCTGTCTGCTAATCTCCAGCTCCAGCAGTAGGAAGGCAACTCATTTAATGGAAGGAGTTAAATATATCACCCCAGAAAAAGAGTGAGCCAGATCTGAGAGTTGTTCTTGTAAAAGTAATTTTGATCTCAGCCTTGTTTCCTGTCTAAAGACTTTTTCTCTTTCAGTGGAGATCATGAAATGTCACATTCATTATTTTTGCTCAGATCCTGCTGAGTAAATGGCTTTCAATTCTAGCAATTCCCCCTTTAAGGAACTCGGTTTGAGGAATGAGAATCATAAGTTACAGGGAAGTTGCAGTTCTCTATATTTTTAAACAATATTATTTTGGAGAACAATAATATGAAGTGTGTTGCTATGGTGTTACAAGGGTGTGATTAATTAGACACAGACTCATATGTTTAAACGTGCAAGACAACTATTAGAGTAAGGCCAAAACCAGGATAACCTCCCAGATTTCTTTCATATAATGCATTTTTTGTTTTTCTTTTCACAGTGAGATCCTGCAGCTGTGCAGGTTTCAACAGGGGAAACCTTTCTGTAATCAGTCTAACTTTTCTCCCTTAGTTCAATCAATTACAGGAACTTAAAAGGAATAGATCATACAGACCCTGTGCTGAGAGCACCACTGCACTACTTGCACTCCCTGATGAAGGTGGGAATAGACAGAGATTTGTTTATGGGGGCTGCATAGGAAGGTGGTATGTATAGAAATGTACACAAGCAACACAGATGCTGCTGAACGTACATTGTCCATAAGCTTCTACTGTTTCAATTCAGCAACAGGCTCTGGAATATCTGGGTCAGTCCAATATGAAGAATTTTTAGGTTGAGATATTGAGGCTCTTCAATATCTCAAGGTCTCCCCTGGTATTTTAGCCTTTGATTACTGCAGCCTGGTTGCCAAGGATGCTGAGCAGCTCCACTGGCCCCTTAGAATGGAGACAGTCAAGGAAGAATCCGTTTGAATGCGCTACTTGCAAGGTATTGTACATAGCACCAGAGTTAGTTCATCTGCTTTGGTCCTTTACCTGATCATGTAAAACACAGGGGTGCTGCCTAACAGGTTAATCTAGATTGTCCAAAGAGGCATACAGCCTTTCTGTGTAAATGATACAAAAAGACTTTGGTTCCTCCAGAGGGGATGAGACATTGATGCATGCTTATCAGGAAACTGCCTAAAATTGTCCAGTGGGAAATGACAAGTCCTGGGATGGTCTGAACTAGTGTCCCTCTTTGAAACTGTAGTGCCTGATGCATGGCTGCAGAGGAGGGCTATATTCTTTTGATGTTCACTGCTGAGGAGGCCCCTACCGTCTGTTAACCACTGCAGGGACTTCTGCATCTTCTGCAGAACACGAGCAGTCAGAACAGAGGAAGTGGGAGATGTGGCTTCAGTTTCCTCTTGTTCTGAGCAGAATCAAGTTCACGCTTCTCAGTTCCTAGGGGAGTGTTTTAGCTGCCAGGCTGTACACTAAAGCAGCCTTCTGACCTTTGGAGTAAGGCTAGGCCTATGTAGCTAGCAGTGCAAGAACTAGGGAGCCACAAGGAGACAAAAACAAGGAGAATCAAGAGGGAAAGTACATTTCTCATCTGCTGCAAGAATTGCTTCTGCTGTGATGGTCACATGCGGATGCATGCTAACTCTTGGAGCAGAGACTTTGCAGTCCAAAGTGAAGACAGTGCAGAAGAAATTCATCTTACTTTCTGACATAACAAAGTTACCCAGATGCCTTTATAACCAACTGAGAAAAAGATGTACTTGTGAGGCTGAACTCTCCTGGTGTTTTTCCAGACATCCAGTCTGGAAGGAGCTTCCCTCTGTTGATTAAAGGGCACCAGCCTGACTGGCTCAGCTGATGGCACCTGCGCTCACTCATGTGAGCTCTGTGCTCTAAACCGAGGCAGGTTTGGAAGAGCTCTGAATATTGATGTGCCTGCACTCAGAAGAGTCTCTTTGACTCTCTCCGCTAGGGGCTACATTAAAATGTAGTTTTCAGTGTCTTGCCAAACTCTTCTTCATATTGCTAACGCAGAGAGCAAGAGCCTGGGGGAGTTGTTATCCATCTGTACTTTGAATTTAGCATCTGTTCTGTGTCTTCCTGCTTCTTTCCTTGGCCTAGGGCCAAGATTGGTGCTTGGTGTCCAGAAAGAAGTGGAACCTGCCTTTAAATGCATGTCTATGTTAGTCCTCCTGATTCCTTTCTCCATATCCAAGTCTGTTGCAGCAGCGTACAACAGGGAGCGTTCAGGCCAGAAGTGGCGCAGACACCAAGGTACCAAAGAACAGCAATTTGCTGATAGAGGTGATCTCTTAGGAGTTTGTTATTCAGATGTTTTCAAGAGGGTATTTCCTTGACTCTTGGATTAGTTTTCCTTGTGCTGGAAGACTCCCCTGTATTCTGTTTTCCATAGGGTAAGTGTTTGTTAGCAGCAAACATATAGAATATATGTTATATATGACTCTCTATTTTACATCAGTTCTATATTTTAATTCAAAATATATTTTTTATTTTTCAACAAAACACATGCATTGAGGCCTAAAGAAGCTCCTCTAAAGCAGTGTGATATAGTTGCCAAGCTCAACTGCAAATGCTATTATGTGTATTACAGTACAAAAGATCTTAGAGGTTAGTGTATGAAGGGTGCATAGTCTTGGAAATATTTCTGTGTGTCTCTTTGCAGTAATGATGTCCATATAACTATACATATAAGTAAGATAGTGCATATGCTGAGAGGAGAAGAAGATGATGTGAAAGAGGAGGGCTGGAGGTTTGGTGGCCTTGCTGTGTTGAGCTGGAAAAGGAAACAGTCAGCCCTGTATTTCAGCCTCTTGCAGAAACCCTGAGATGTTGCAAGCGTGTGTGTGTAGCAGTGCCTATGGGCTTTGGCAGAGACCACTCTGCCCAATGTGCATTTTGCAAATCCAAGGTCATTGATCTGCAAAATTCTTTGAATAATACAGCACAGGCTTGGATCTGGGGCCATATCCACCTCACTCTTGAGTTTTTACCGGATATCTTCAAGAACAGAGACCCCATATCTATGTCATTTAACTGCCATCAGTTTTAGTCATGTTTTTAAAGCCTTTACTTAAGTAGGCAGGGGAAGATCTCCTTATTCACTCCAGAAGTTTTTCTGCGTCATGACTCAGAGGGTCATTGAAAAAGTCCTCTTGCATTTTGCTTATGGATGAAGCATTTTCTGAATGCAAGTGAAACATGACTGATCTCAGAAGTGACTGATTAATAAACATGGACCTAGGCCTTCCACATCTGTGTATTTTGGGTCTGAACAGAGAGATATTACTGGTTTGGCTGGTGGGTGTTAATTCACTCATATTTATTCTTACATATCAGGATCAAGACGTAAAACACATGTCACTGTGGTCCCCAGAGACTTATTCCCAATTCCTGGCAGTCTAAATGGTTGCTCTTAGAGATGAGTTCATTGCCCTCCTAATAAATTAACACCCAGAAGATAGAAATGTGGTATGGTAAAGCAGTTTCTTAGTAATCGTGTAACTCAAGCATCAGAAGCCTGTGAAAGAAAATTATTCTGGAATGTTATTAAAGATTGCACTGTTTACATGGTAAAAAAAGATTGCATAGCTCCCACTTCATTTTTTCTTAACTTTCAGCGCCAAGAGTTGGCCTTTCTAAGTAGCATTTTCTTACCTAGATTTTGTTTTCTTTTTTAATATGTTTTTAAAATGATATCGTACATTTAAGTATTTCCATTCTCGTAGAAAGTCCATTTATAGCAAGCTATTTCAGTGAACATCAGCATAGTTTGAACTTTGCAAAGAACTTCCCAGGGATTTTGTGAGTAACTCATACTTGTAGGCCATCTCCTTTGCTCTGGGGAACGGACAATAATATCTACATTATTTTTGATAAACAGTTGTCCAGTCTTTTCTCAAGGAGGCCCAAACTATACCATTACTTCACTGTCCTGTCCAGAATGAACTTCTTCCTGCAATTTCAGCCCATTTTTATTGCACCTGTAATGGATGAGAAAATAAACCATCATTTTTCTCTTTACAGCAGCCTTTGACATATCTGAACACACATCCCTCTCACTGATTTCGTCTATGTATTGAACAGTATTTGGCCTTTCCTTTCATGTCATTTTTTTCCAGATCTCTGATTCTTACTCTGGACTTTCCAGTTTGCTTTTTGTCTTAAAGCATGAAACTTGACACGCAGCTCAGACTGAGACTTTACCAGTTCTGTGTCTATCAGGCTGTTCTATTTTCTTCTCTCCTGGTGGGGTTTTTGTCTCTCTGGCAGAGTGCACTGCTGCTGACACCTGTAAGCCCCCTCTTTTACCTTGGTGCTAGGGTTCTGTCACAGCTAGAAAATCAGTGGTTTAAAACATTTAGCCATGACAAAATAGTGCAGGTTTTCAAATGTATCCTTGTTCTCTCTTTCTGTGGGCTTTAAAAATTGTTAATTGATTTATTCAATCATTTTTTTTCCAGGAATTGTAGTTAAATTGACTACTCTGTAACTCCATATCTTCCTTTTCCCACATCTCTAAACTAGACGCTATGTTTTCTCTTTTCTGCTTGGCCAGAACTATCCCCTGATCTCTCATGAATTCTCAGAGACAATTAGCAATGACTTTGAGATTTATGAACCGGGTCTTTAAAAGTCTTAGAATGAATTTGTCAGTCGCAGTATTCTCTAACTTCTTCCTTCCCCATTGCAGGCCAAACACTTACCCCATTTTTGCCAATATTAACTTTGACAACCCTTTGATCATAGTTAACTTTTTTATTGATCGATGACTTCTTCTTGAAGAGACTAAACATAGTCATCAATAGGTAAATCTCCTTCTCTGCTGAGCATCAGATGGTTCCTTTACTTGGTTTTCCTCTTAATGCTAATATATTTATAGAACATTTCCTGTTGCTGTTAATGCTTTTGCTGATTGTATCTAGTTCTGTGCCTACACTTCTATACTTATCATAAGACTAACTGGTGGATTTTTTTTTTCTTTCATTTAAATGCTGTGAAAAAGATTCCTCTCCTTATATGCACAGTACCAGGCACAAAAAGTTCCTGATCTCAGTAGCTTCTAATGCTAATACATAACTATTAAAATTCACTGTAGTCATAAGAAGCAATTATAATCCATAGTCCAGCTAACAAAGAAGGAGATGTACACTGAAATACTGAATTCCTTAAATAAGATTGACTTGCTGGATGTAGCCCAAGTGAGTTTGCTGTATCTGTTCCGAGAGGCATTTTATCTCAGTGATGGATCTTGAGTAAGCAGAAAGTCATAGTGTCTGGGTCCTGTTGGAAATGTATGCTTTATGCAGGATAGTCCCAGGGATGAGGCCAGCCTTCCTCCAAAGGAGAACATTCAGTTCTCAGCCCTTCAATGAGTTTTATGTATAATGGCAAGTCAGTCACATGGGCTTGGTGCCTCAGGCTCTCTTTTACAGATGAAGCAGCACTAAGCTCAAAATACATTTAAGCCTTGATATTGTGGGATTAATGAGCAATTTCAGCTTATTCTGTATGCAAGATGGTCAGTATAGCCAAAGCTGTTGTTTGCACAGAATTAATCATATTAGGGAGTGAATTCAGACTCAACTCCTGTACTGCTCTATCTCATCCCCCCATGTGGTAGGAATGGTCACATATTTCATCAGTTGTGCTTGTCACTGAATGGCTATCCAAGTCCACTAACAGAAGAGCTGGACTCAAGAAAGAGAGGGAACCTCTAATGATATGTGTAGCTTTGCAGTTTGTAACCTGGCTAGACCTGGCGTGCTGTTCCCAGAGTCTGTTAAAGTCCTGCCACTAGCAAGCATCATTTTCTACCAAAAATTTCATTTTATTTCCTACACACTCCTTACAGATAGTGGTTAACTGGTTGACTATTAGCAAAACCATGTTTTAACACCAGCCTTTTTTTTTTTTTTTTCCTAAGAGGTTCCTCCATTATTTTTGCTTCATAAAAGAAGTTGAGATGAAGCCAAAATGCAGCCTCACAGACTTCAGATTTGAGGCTTAATGTCTGGTGATGTCGGGAAGAGAAAGGAGAGTGTAGAAGGAAAATGTCAGTTTTAAAATGTCAAGAGGGGATTACTAATTTCCTCTTAATCAGTCTTAGCGGGACAAGGAATAACAGAAGAGAGAGGGACTGACTGGGCACAGAAAAAGGGAAGGGAACTAGGCTAAAATGAGCCTTGTTGCCCAGTAAGGCACAATTTCTAATGAAGAAAATGGTTGATTGATGCCAGTCAGTAATCAGACAGTGGCAAAGCTAAAGGATTCAGAAGGTCCTCAAAGGCCTACCCTTGTCTCTATCCCTATCCTGTCCTCTTTAAAAACAGGAAATGTATTGAGGACTGGGCCAGAGAAAGGTAAAACCCAGAGATACACAACTTCTTTGCTGGAAAGGTCCCCAGTCAAACTCTCTATAGGATGAAGTTAGCACAGATGTGCTAGGTGGCTTTCTTCTGTCCAAGAGAAGTTGCAGCCTGGTGCTGGTGCCCTGTGTCACTGGCCAGATATGCTTTCCTCCTTTTGCCACCCACAACGTAACAACACAGAAATGCAATCTAGAAAACAGCATTTGTCAATGGCAGCTCAGGCCATTGAGGCTTGCTGAGCGCATGATCGTGGGAGCTCTTAGAGCATGTGGAGCCTGGTCACCTTGGCAAGGAGTTGTTTTCTATGAGACCAGGCTGTGATCTACACCTGCCTTTCTTCACCTGCCTCAGTTCAGCAGGGCCATGGTCTGTTGCTCTCTGGGTGTACTCCTGTCTCTTGGTGTCTCTGGTGTGGATCCAGTGACACTCACTGTTTTGTTCTGAGGATGCTCTCAGTCGCAGGAGAGATTGAATTAAAATTCACCAATGACTATTTCAAGGGGTTTCCCTCCTACCAGCTGCTTTGGGGCTGTTTTCTTGTGCTTGGATTTTTCTAAGCTGAATCTTACCTTGTTGTTTCCTATCTGTTTTTCTGCTGCTTCACTTTGCATCATGGAATGTCTGTCGTGCCTGGAGCTAGTGATCCTCAGGCTGAATGGTCTCACAGTTCTGAATGTTCTTTGCTGTGTACTTTCCTCTAGGTCTGGCTTTGGCATCCCTTCTGTCTGCAGTCGTTCAGGCAGTCTGCAGTGTGCTGGGTTAAATATTATTCTCGTATATGGGCCATCTCAGGACTAAATGAGTTTGTCTGTACAAGTATGGTGACCTGGATGTTCTTCTTGTCAAATGAAATGCTCGTAGTGCCAAATTGCATTAAAAAGAAATAAACTCTGCAAATGAGATCTGAGCTCCCTTTAGCAATTGGAGAGCCTGGAGCAGTAGCTCTAAGGACAAAAAAAATCCAAGTTTCTCATATGCTCGAAGGAACACTAATTAGAAAGTAAACATGAGCAAACTCTTTCATGTCAGTAGTGGTATGTCAGAGATGAGAGGCATCCGCATTACTAGGGACTGCGCAGTCTGTTGAAATGATGGCTTGTTTTGCAGCCCGGAGTAGGTGACATGTGAAAGAGAGATCCTAGTGTCAATTTCCAAATCAGGGAGAGATGAGTGAAGCCTGTGTGCACAAGGAGCAGAAAAGGAGAAGCCAGCTAGAGAGAACAAGTAAAGCTGCCAAGATCTCTGTGCATCAGCTCAATCTTTCCTGAGAACAGTGAAAGCTGAGTCTGCTCTCCAAAGGGTGGGAGGCCACATGGCTCTTGTCCGACTCTTAAGATTCCTGTGTTGCTCTTTGCACAAAAGAAGCAGTCTTCGGAATCGGCTGGTGTTGCTGCATGCTTGCACATGCTATTTTTACATTTCCCCAGCTATGAGAGGAAAAGCTTTTAAATGACTGAAACATATCCTGGTGCCAGCAGGTGACTCTGAGAGCCCACCACGTGTTAATAAGCTGAGGCCTAACTGAAGTCTTCTTAGATCTCCCTGTTGGCACTGGGTCAGGGCAGCCAAGAAGAGCGTTTGTGATCGAACTCAGCATGTCTTGCTGTGAGTGACCTCTGAGGTTGTCAGTCTGGCAGAAAAGGAGGGTTTCATTTTTAATCATGTCTCTGACCCTTATTTGTTCAGAAAGACAGCCCCAAACTTTCCATTTTTAGCAAAGGGACTCCTGGAACAGTACTTTGGCCTCTTAACAGCTCTCATGTCAGCAGGCTCTCCCTTGGAGATCCTCATGCTCCCAACAGCAAGGGAGAACCACAGCCCCTAGTCCTCTCTTTTCTGCTCTTGCCTTCCCCTGACCAGATGGGTATGGGCAACTCTAGGGGCACAGCTTTTCTGAATTTCTCCCTTCTGAATGGTTCCTGCCTGTCCGTCTGCTGTTCTGCAGCTCCTGGGGTGGCATGGATGGAGTTAAGGTCTCTCTCCTCACCCTTTGAACAGGGTGTTCTGATTTAGAGCTGCTGGAGCCTCCCTCTGCCATTGGCAAGCTCTGAGAATGGCCTTCTTCCCCTTTTATTGCTTGCTTGCTTATTTTCAAGAATTGTTCCTTTTGATAGCAGCAAAAATAAAAACTGAATATCCTGTTTCTGTTCGCATGAGCTTGACTTGTAGCATTGCAGGCAACAACAGTTACATTCCCTGTGCCTGAGAGAGATTATGAGGGAGTGAGCAGGAATGTGCATCTGGCAGCACTTTGTATCTTGGCCATTACATTGTTTTCTCTACATCAGAGGTTCCCGAAGTTTTGGTCATGGAGGGCTTTTTAATACGAGGAATAGCAGGTCGGGGCAGCATAACAGATTTCCTCTGCAGGAAAGCACCATTCAGGAAAAAATTGAGGATGATGGTAAATAAAACTTCCCTCTCCAGGCTGCCTGTGCAGATAGCTAGAGGCTGTATTTGGGAATCCTGGCTTACCACAGCAACAAAGGAAAGCAAATTTCATTTTAAAGCACAGGAAAATGTAGTTGCAACATGCCAAAATGTGAGTAGCCTTGCTGGAGTCTTAGAGCCAGGAATGGAAAACCTGAAATAACTATTCCAGTTTTTTTTAATTGCATTGATTTCAAGATAATATTTGTAATAAAGAGTATCTCGTTAGAAATGCAAATCATCAACGTATGGTCCTGTGGGGCCACTTCCCAGCATTCTTTCTGAAAAGGACAGGGTATTTAAAGTCTTTAAAAAAACTAATTAAAGAAAAATATAGACAACTGACTCGCGTTATCCTTTGGATGATCTCAGAATACCCTTTTATTAACTACTTTTGAGAAAGAGGACACACCAGCTCTCTAGCTGACATTAGAAACTGCTTTTTTAATAGCCATTTTTGAGAGATGACTGCAGGAGAAGTGGATGGTACAGAGGCTTTATTTTGGTGTGCGTTCTGTATGTGTACATGGGAGAGGGATGTATGCATAATTCCTTCCTAAAAGAAAGAATACTAGTTAGTAGTAGCTATGAAAAAAATTTATTGTGTTTAGGAATCTGCAAAGCACAGCAGTAGAGCAATATTTGTTAAAAAAATATAGTCATGTAGGAGAAATGAAACAGGTAAAGGCATGACCTTGATGCAGCCCCCTTGTAAGTGGTGTGTTGTTTTATAGGTACATTGTGCCCTTTGGAGAACGATTTTAATGTGTAGTTCTTTCAGATTGTCTCACAATTATTTTATTTTTACTAATAAGTGCTTCATCAGGTGCATTGCTGCAGTGGAACAGTCAAGTGTCCGAGCTTTGTGCAAATGATGAAAGCAAATGATTCTTTGTCCCTAGTAGCTCCTTTAGTGGCACCACTTTAATTTTTAAGTCCAATGAAATGCTGAATGACTGTAATTGCAATGGCATGTGTGACTTGGAACACGAATATTTTGTTGCTAGGAGAAATTATTTTTGTGCTTTGCTGTGAAGGTTGATACCTGCTTTTGTGTACCTGGCTACTGTGCTCTGGGTCAGGTAAAGCCCTGGAGGAAGGGCTGATTGCTCTGATTTTTGGGAGGGTACTACGGCTGCTGGTGTGACAGAACTGATAGAGAAAGAGTCAGCAAGCAGACAGCCAACCAGCTAGGAGCCTGCTGAAAGGAAAAGGGGAAGACATCCAGCTAGGAATCTGATGAAGAAACACAGACTTTCTCTAAGAGCCCAATAGAATACTACAAGTTTTTTGCAATGCAGAAAGTCGTTATACTCGATTAAAAGCAAACCTGAAAGATCAGCACAGGGGCAAGGCAGGGATTTGTTTATAATCTCTTTTGCTCAAGTGTTCTTATATCTAAAAAGTTATTTCTTCTCATTTATATTCAGGTAAAACCAAGCCTCTTTCCCCCCCTGCCCCACAAAAGCCCATGGGTTTGTTTGAGGATGGTCACTGGAAGGAGAAGGTCTGGGCACACCTCTATGAAGGCCTGCATGGTCTGGGGTCCCCTTCCAGTTTTTGTGCCCAGATTTTGCAGCTTACCACAAAGTCTTTTGCAAAAGCCACCTCTGAATCTGGATGTAATCCTGTGAAGCATGTCAGCATTTCTTGGCATTGCCTGGGACAGACTGGGGCACATTCCTGTGCTCAGGTGAGCGTGTGTAGGCTTGGAGTTCCAGCCTGACGTTTTGTTAATGCATAGAGAACATAGAGATTTTTAGTTAGGCTGAACTTTGCTGTAACACAAGGATTGGAGGCCCTGCATAAAAATATTTGGCATTATTCCCAGATGTTTCATTTCTTCAGAACCAGCTGCACTCAGATTTGCAGGAGCGCAGAAAATGGTCGTGCTGCCCAATGCTTTGCCTTTTGTCCAGCCTCCTGCTGCTTTACTTCTCTACCCACTTTTCAGTGCTCTAGTCCTATTGTTGTTGCTAGAACTTTGCAGCACTAGGACAGTCTATGCTGGTGGCCCAGCTACCTGTATCCTCACACACCAAGTTAAGCAGCGCAGGGAAAGGGAATAGATCTTGAACATAGATGGTTGGGGGAAGTTTCAATTTCTCTCTGCACTCAGTTATTCCCCCAGTGCAGAGCACTGGGAGCAAGCAGTGTGGAGCAGTTCCCTGGCTGCCTGATTGACCAATATGAATATTTTCCTGGTGTGCCCTGTGCTGCAAGTGTCGCTCAGAAGGAGATCTGTCCCAGGCAGCATGTCATTTCAGACCAGAGACAAGCAGTAACTCTGCAGCTGGCCCGAGCAGGCCTTGTGACTCTCCAGGCAAATGAGGCTCGACTCTTACAGTACAAGGTTAGCTCAACAATAGGCCTCTTATCCTTGCTGCTCAGGACAACAAAGCCCCTCAGAGAGCCGTGGCTGTAGTGGCTCCACCTTGTACCAAATGATGATGTCAGAGATGGAGCTGGAACGTCTTTTTTGAGTTGAGTGAGTGGTGGAGGGCCAAGCTGTGCTGGCTTCCTGGCTCCTCCCAGGCAGTCCTAGCCTAAGTCACATCCATCCCCGAGCTCATGAAATGATGGCAATGCCATATCCTCAGGCTTTTACCTTTTCCTATCCGCTCTTGCCATATCAAGCTGTGGTCTGGTAAGTCCTTCCCAAGGAAGTCGCAGGGAAGTCTTAGGATCTGTCTGAGCTACTGTATACAACTGTCCAAGGACAAGGCTATGGTAGATCTCAGGGTCTAAACTCCTACTGAAGATCTGGCAGATCTTAGCTTTCTCCCTAACTAGAGGAGATGGGACTGTGACTCAGTTCACTGATGTCAAACCTTGTCATATCACAGCAAACCAACAGGATGAGGTAGCGTGCAGAGTTTGGGCACAGAAACACAAAACTATGCTACTCAACTCAGAATCTCTTAGTCAATCAATTTTGTCCCAGCAGGCTACATCCTGTTATTTTGAAACAGCACGATGGGAAGACACTAGGGCTTTACTTCCTAATAACAGGAAGGTAACAGTGCGGTGCACTCAATGTTCTTCTTGTTGCTGACCTGAGCTGGCTGTATATCAACAGATGAGCTGCTCACAGACCTCTGAAGCCTGCATCAGCTCTGCTAGTGTGCAAATTAGGTGCCAAATACTGACCTTCTCAAACGGCAAGAAACAACGGTCCTGAAAAGAGGATTTGAGGAATAGGAGAGTATTAGCGCTTTTTGTTTCTCTTTGGGAAGAAAACAAAAAAGGACTACAGATATTTCAAAGAAACTTCCCTTCACTACCATAGGGGGAAAAAAAATTAAAAAAGGATTGTTAGAAGGAGGGCTTGCTCTGAGTTTGAGAGAGGAAGCTGGACACTGTTGTGCTTTGGAAAGAGTGAGTTGTAGATGAGCTTTGTCTTCTTGGCGTCCTCGCACTTGCCCATTCAGTGCCTTTTGTCTTCTGTATGGTGTGCATGTGTGCTGTCTTCCCCAGAGTGTCTCCAAGGCTGCATGGAAGTGCTGAGATCCATCTGCTTTCTCTTCAGTACCTGGTGCCCTCCAGCTCATCTGATCAGCATAATGTGTGCGGGCTTTTCTAAAACTGATGCTTCAGAGCTGAACTTCTGCACAATGGAATGAACACAGGATGATGTTGCCATGTTCTCCCATTTCCCCTGGCGATATAGTACTGGGCAGGCACATATGTGAGCTATTTCTTGTCTTCATTGCTCGACTGTTTTTAAGACTGGCATTTTTCTACCTCAGCTAACTGTCCTTTACAACAGCAGCTGGACAGATAAATGCTATGGGCTGGAAAACACATGTGATCTGTATTAAGGTTTGCCAAATCCAGTAGCCCACTAGAGGCAGGGTTTCTACAGCTCTGTGTCAGCAGGTCCAGCCAATAGTGAGGCTGAGCATGTACTTCTAGTAGGAACATGCGTGAACACACACATACAGTGTGTATATGCACATACATATGCACAGATGGCTGCCCACACAGATCTACACAGACAGAAATACCCAGCACTTGCACAGAGGCAAACACCAGCCCTCCAGTAACCCCTCCAGTAACCAACTTAAGCCGCTTAATTTATCCAGGAGCTGGCCCTGGATTCTTGGTTTCTCCAGTTGTTGACATCTCAACATATGAGCCCGGAAGGCCCACAGTCTCATTCCAGTTGTTTGTACACCAGTACCCTTGAACAGACACGTGGTGAGCACCCCCCCCATCCCCTTCTCAATAAACCCCCTCAGTCTGCAAGATGATCCAGAGAGCCTTCCCATTGCCTCATCCTGATGGGCTTCACCTAGACAATGGGACTGATGGCTCTCTGAGACAGCCCTGGGAGGAGCTGGGGCAGGGTCCTTGTCTCTCTGATTAGGTTATTGGGGTCCCGCCTGTCATTGTTCCTCTGTGCCCCATTGGGCATGGGGGGGCGAAGCCTTTTATCATGTCTGCTTATCAACAGTCTGCTTGTGTTGAGCATCTTTGGTGTCTGTGCGTGTTCAGCACTGCCGTTGTCCTCCCTAGATCCCATTCAAGAAGTTCCAGGTAGCAACTCCCTGCTGTAACCTGGTATGACCACCCTGAAACTCTTTCCCATCCTGTGTTTATGTTCCACGGTAGCCATCATCTTTCCATGAATAGCTCAGCTCAATAATGCTAGCCTGGAGGGAGGAAGACTTATTCCAAAGCTGTTTGAAAGAAACAGGAGGATAAATTTGTCCATAAAATGAGTTCCTGTCTATTAGCACAGGAAGGGGAAACAAAAGGCCTTGTATTTTCCTAGAGGGTGATTCTTGAGCTCTCAGTGGATATATTCATTATCCTTACAGAATTATATTGTATCCATAGCTACCCTATTCTAGAAAATCTTTCTTCAGAGCAGGTAGTACTCCCATCTGCATGTTCAGGGTCTTAGGTGCCTGCTATGAAGGTTATACCCTCCTTCCCCCACTTCTTGATGAAGCACTGAATTAGTGCCAGGACTCTACACCCCTGTCACATAGTGCTAAACACTGTCACAGGATAGAACACTGGCTGTGAGCAAACTGAAAAGGAAAGTGATAAATGTGCTTGGGAGCATGCTGAGAGCTCAGGCAGAACAAGAAATAAGAAAGCAAGCAGCCAAGCTTCTTCCTTTGTGCGCTGCACTTGCCCTTCTGTCACAGTTGCTGCTCCCCAGATCCAGAGCCAGACACAAGCCTGTTGTCCTCTTCCTAACCATTCTCCCCAAATCAGGGCCCCATTCCCATGCTTTTCCCAAAACTGAATCTCCCCAACACCCCGTCTTTCCTGTGTGCCCTACTTCTTACACCTGCCAGCTTCCCTGTCCTTAGCCAAGAGGGTCTATAGCCACGGCCAAGTACATCCTTGAACTGCTGCTTTGCCTGGAGAGAGGCTGCAGTGTCTCTCCAGAGCCACTTTTGATTGCAGGGGTGCCCTGAGACGTACTGCAGGGTGCAGGTGTCAGGTGCTGGCTCTGCTGTAATGTCTCCATATGCTCAGTTTAGCCCCCTCATATGGCCTCATGCACCAGACATACTGGGAAAGAAGAGAAAGGATGGAGCAGCACTTGAGTTGCTCGGATTAGTCAACTCTGGTTTGGCAACACCTATTTTGAAGAGGTCTATGAGGAATTTATGGACCAAAGAGTTTCTTTTCTCACCCATTCTGTTTTCTCATATGGCTCTTATGCAGAAAACATCACCCAGCCCACCTATGGGTTGAGGTAAGGTTTATCTTTCAGAAACAGTTTGCTTTTCTCAAGTTTAGGGTACTGGCAGATGCAAGTATTCATATTGCAGAAGGCTAATTCTCTGCAAGCAGGGGGCTACTCAGTGTCACATTGAAACAAAGTCCTGGGCACATGTCTGCACCACACCTGGGTCTTGGGTGGAAGGTGAATGAGGATTTTGTCAACTGACAGGCCTAGTCTGGGGATGGGAATATGGAGCAAACCAAAATGGAAAATGTGGGTGGGCAGAGCTGCAAGAGAGTTTGCCCAAGGGTAGAGACCTGTGGATGGGCACTACTTGGTTCTCCAGGAGAGGGTCTCAGCCGTGGTTGTGCAGGGATAGACTGGTAGGAAGATGGCAGATATAACAAGAAGAAGAGTTTGGAGTGGCAAGGAGTAGAGTTAACCAGGCAGGGGGATTTTTGAAACTGGTAAAAATGACAGCTGTCCGTGCAGGCTGGCTTTGGAAGAGGATACAGCAGGGAGTGCTTTGCTGGGCATACCTCATCCTGTGGCTCCAGCCTGCCAGGGCAAGCAGGACTTGGAGACACTCAAACATTTGGCACAGGTGTAAGACTGTTTCCAGTATCCATACGGCCACCCAGGGAGGGCAACTTAGCCCTAACAACCATGTGGCATCACACTCAGCTAAACCAGGAGTTGTGTTGGTTGCCATAACAACTGGGAGAGGTCATATGACTCGTTCCACTTTCTAAATATAAATCTGTTTCACACAGTGTATGTTACACCATGGAAACCAAATGTTGAGCAAGAAAGATTGCATGAAAAAAAGAAGAAAACAGAGAATGATTCAAAGTACTAGAGAGAGAGACTACTGGTAATGCTGGAGGGGTTAAGAGACTACTGGGCATTCCCCTCTGCCAGGGTCCAGATATTGGGCTCCAGGGTACATACAGGCATGAAATAATACTGGGATCATCATGCCCAGTTTGGGGAGGCTATGTGAGGTGCTGCTCAGTGCTGGGATTTCCATGCCAAGCTCAGGATGGATACAGGAATCAGTGCTGTCATCCCTGTCTGCTAGGGTTTTCTGTAGACTTCTGTCACTAGCAAATCCAGTTTCCAGCATCTGCTGCATGCAGACACAGACCCTGATTTTCTGACTGCATTGTTTTTCTCCTATTTCTGTTTCACACTCCTGAGTAACCACATACCCAGTTCCACAGATTCTGGGTAGCCTTTGCCAACCTCTGTATTTATTTATGAAAACTTCAGACAGGGGGGAAACATAACCCACTAATGTCAGTACAGAGCAGACTTTTCCCTTCAGGACAGGGTTGTTCTAGTGCTGGTTCATTTCACAGCACTTTTTTCCTTCTGTGTCCTCATATTGCCTCTTACATGGAGTTTCCCCTTTGCTTTTTGTCCAGTTTTCACTATTAATAGTGATCCGCTCATGCTGGGCAGGATACTGCAGGGGAGACACTTAGCTGGACTTTGAAGCCTTTTTTTTTGCTGTTGGATCTGCAGTGGTCCACATGGGACTCTGAGCAAGTGGCAAAGCAGGTAAGTGTACGGAGGTTGTGTTTATACCAGATCTTTCTCACAGCTAGACATATCCTATTAATCTGCTCCATGCTGGGTGCTTTGTTGAAATACGATCGTAAAGGCATAGAACATTTTAAACTGGAAGGTATTTCTGGAGGTGTCGGATCCAACCCCCTGTTTAAGGTTAGATCAGGTTGCTCATGGCCTGTGTACGTGGTTTGGGGTTTGTTTTACTTTACCTTGGGTTGCGTATCTGGAAGAGCTCCTGGCCTGCTCACTGCCAGAGTGCAATGTGAGCGAATACATCTAATACATTGTCAGAGAGCTCAGGCTTCTAAGTGCACAGATGTTTCCTCCCCAGAACCTCTCTTTGCAGGGGGAAGGGAATTTCCTGCATTTTGAAAATGGGAAGTGATTTTCCTCTATTAAGCAAGGCTGAACTCATCTCACTGGGTCAGCAAGCATAGGGTGGGCTGATGTCTGCAGGCTCTTCACTCTTGTTGCCCTTTCCTGAATAAAATCTCATTTGGCTTTCTTTTTTTTAATCATGTTGGAAGGAGACCAAATTGCAAGGTGGTCTGCAAAGAAGCAGAGTGAACTAGACTGCTGCTAACTTGATGAAGAAGAGAGAGAGAAAAACAGCATAGACAGAAAGTCTTAAGAGCTGGGGTGGGAGAGAAAGCCCCAGTGCCAGTGTGCTGGTGTCTCCCTGCTTGGCGTGCATGCCCTGTTCTGCAGTGGCTAACAGAAAGTGGACAGGACTGTGGCATGCAGGCCATCGCTTTTTTTGCATAGAGGAGGATGTCTAGCCCAGACTCCTGCCCATATCTCTACAGACAGGACAGCAAAGTAAAACTGTTGCTTGACGTGGAGAATGAGACCTGCTTGGCTGTTGGTTCCTGTGTGCCTCATTATGTACTCTCCATAGAATCATAGAATCATTAAGGTTGGAGGGGACCTTTAGAGATCACCTAGTCCTAGTCACCTAAAGCACGTCGCACAGGATTGTGTCCAAGCGGGTTTGGAAGATCTCCAGAGAAGGAGACTCCGCAGCCTCTCTTGGCAACCTGTTCCAGTGCTCTATCACTCTCACTGTCAAGAAATTTTTCCTTAAGTCCCTGTGGAACTTTGGTGCTTCAGTTTGTGGCTGTTTCCTCTTGTCCTAATTTGTTGTTCCCCTTGTTCCTCTTGCTATATGGACTTTTGATCTCAAGAACTCTCATTGAAAGAAGGTGCTTGCGTTCTTGATTTTGAAAGTTTTGAGTATTTTGGTTCCGTTTCCAGGCAGCAAATACAGACATAGGCACCAGAGTTTCACATTCTCTTCTCCGCTTACATTGTTCAAATTTCCTGTTTCCTCAACAGCGAGTTGCAGATGTCCTTTTCAGGTCCACATTTTGTCTGCCTAGCACTCTGTGCTGTCTGGTGACACTCCCAGAAATAACAACAAGGGGAGTGGCATGTTGCTCCCAGTTCAAAGGCACTACCAGTGTTTCAAGGTTTGAAAACTAGAAAGGATTACTATCCCATCCAGTCTGATCTTCTGTGCAGTGCAGGTCAGGGAATTTCAGGATCTCGTCTTTTTCTCTGATTGGAATATAGGAGATCTTTTAGAAAGAAGCACTTAATCTTGATGGAGGAACTCCAAGAAGTGGAGAGCCCCTTGGTAAGTCACTCCAGTCATTAATTATCCTCATGATTAACAGATGAGACTTTCTCTTCAATCTGAGTCTCTCTATTTTCAACTTCCAGTCATTCCCTACTGTTCTGTCTTTGCCTCTTGGTTTGTAAGCTAATAATGAAGCCTCCTTTGCACATAGATGGTCTTCAGTTTTGATTTACATTTCTCATAAACTATCCTGTCAATTATTCTTCTAAAAACAGGAACAAGAGATCAAAGTAATAAAACAGTCTTGCCAAGCCATCTAAGGAGGATGTGAGTAAGTAGAAGTGCCTCTCTTTTTTTACATAAATACAGCAGGGGAACAGGGTGTAAGAGCTGGGTTTGGGGAGAGGATTTGAAGCGTCTGAGCTGCCAGCTTTGGAGCTGTGCTCTTACACACCATCTGCCAGTTGCTTCCTATCTCTGTGCTGTCTCCTGGTCTCCTTCTCTGTCTTGTCTTTTTGTACTGTGAACAAGATTGCCTCCCACTGAATGCCAGGTTAGCCTCCCAGTATAGGTGTCCAAATATGGTTCAAGTTCAACTTTGCTGATGCTAGAAGAAGTGACTACAGAGTGTCTAGCTAGGACAGAATTGTATCTGCCTAGCAAAAGAGATCAAGAACCTGTCTCCAGACCCGCTGTGCTTCGGAATCTCTTGTTTTGGCAGAGTGGAGATGATGTACTGCTCCCCTTGGCCTCCATGGCAGTCTCATTTCTGAAGTGATGTACTACTGATTGTGCCAGAACTATAAGACATTTAATCTGTGTTGATATAGCCCAGCCTCGGATGCCACTGCTCATGTTTTCTCCTGTTGTGTCTTCTCTGCACATTGTTATTGGCAGAATCAAAAGGAAAAGTAGAAATATCATTAACTCCAAAATAAAATCTCTATGGGCTTTTCTGAAGTGGTATGTGTCTTGACAGGGGAGGGCTAGCTAAACACTGACTTAAATTTGGCCTTTACACCATTTTCATTTAACTCTTGCTGGTGTGCACAGTAATGTCTACCCTATGCTATCTACATCTAACTCTTGATATAGCTTTGTGCATCTTCATAACCTGTCTGTAACAGACCTCTGCTTTTCTTGTTGTTCACCAGGGAAAACCTGAAGCAACTCTGAAAAGGTGACAGAAAGGATGTTTGGGCAATTGCAGAGCTTCTCTTAAGCTAGCCAGTTGGTATCTGTCCTTGCAGGTTATTGATGCTGATAGTGTGAAAACAAGTAACACGGATCATCTAGACTTAGTCTTGACTGAACTCTATTATATACTTACTACATGGGATCACTGTAGGACCATCTGAAGATGATGGTGAGCAGGGATTGGTGTGATTCCATCCCTGGAAGGAAAAAAGGTTAAAGACATAATAGCTGAGGCTATAGTAAGTGTGGGAAATTCTGTAACTTCTAGATTCTGGAACAGAATCCAAGATTTGAAAATCCAGATTCCACTTTATGGGGTCATTTTGCACTGAATGTATAGTTTGCTGTAACTATCAGTTACTTTGATATCTTCAAGACTAGAGATGTATGCAATGGAGCTGAAGTTCCCAACTGACAACTTAATGGTTTAGAAGTGGTATACCGCTCCATGGTTACATTTCTATTTATTTTCTTCAGTATGCTTTAGCGAACAATTAAAAGGGGTCCTTAACCATTCTAGAAGTGAAACAAGACACTTCTGTACATTGACACAGTGAAACAGACACTTCCTGTTAATGCCGTTATGTTGGAGAAGATCTCAAATAATCCAGAGAGAAAACTAGGATAACTTAATTTGCCTGTTATATTCTATGATATGTAGGTTTTCATTAGGAGGAATTGGATTTTCAAGGAAAGGTGTACTAGACAGAGGGGTGTTTCAATGGCATGTTTCAATGTGATCACAGAAGGATAGAAGAGGCCATGCCAGCTTCAGTAAGACAAGAATTTGATTTAGTACATTTCTAAGCAGTAGCAATTATGGGAAAATTTGCCTTGTGCTAGACTAATGTGTAAGAGAATTTTTCCCTTTTATCCTAACCCAAGATCAGCAAAAAATAAATGTTGACTAGCAACATAAACTGTGAAAGCTTCTGAGGTCTCACATGTATAGCAGAGTGACTGTGACTATAAAGTGATTTGATTAAGCCTTAAAGAGCAGAAACATAGGGGAAATGAATAGAGTTAGAAGATCCTACTGATTAATTCTGCAAACCACACTGCTAGCTGTTGGCACACAAAACGCGATTGACTCATACACCTTATCGTCCTTCATATACAGTACTGAGTTTCTCCCTAACTTGTCAAATTCATGTTGGGCCAGCTGGGTCTCCCTTGCTGTGTGTCTCTGCTCAAGGAAGGTTGCTGAAATCAGAATCAGAACAGGCTCTATCTGTTCTGCACTAGTGAGTGAGTGTTGATATCCCACTGGCCTTGGGTAAATATGACTGCCTTGCAGATAGTCTGTAACCTGTCTGTGCAACCGTGCTGGATGAGATGCGAATGCAAGATCACTGTTGAGTTCACTGCCTAGTAGGAGTCACTTTCATCAAAGTTTTCTCAAACCAGAGAAATATAAAAGAGAGAAATATAAAATAGACTTGTGGCAACAAAACCATTAAGATCTTATTACTCAGGGAACACAAGGAACAGGAATTTGGAATCTCATTTGGAGAAGGATACATGAAAGGCAGCTATCTGACAGTACTATTCATATGTCTGTCAATGTTTGAAGATTATAAGCAGCCAGACACAGAAACTGTGTCTATCAATTGGTTGTGGCTGTTAATGAATTTAGTGCGGTCACTTGAAACCTGTCCTCCACAGTGTCTGAAGGCATTTCCTGAATAGAGATTTCTTCATGGAATAAGTAATTCCATTTCGCATATTTTGACTTGTTCTTTTGTATTACCTCCTTTGAAGGCAATGCTAATAAACAAACAAACAAAAGTACAGTAAAATGCATGCCTGGTTTGCTCTAGGGAATGTGGAAAGGGGAAGTGATGCTGTCTGGATGTAAGCCCTGAGGAGGCTGCTGGGTAGCCTCCTGGTACTGAGCTGTAGCCCAGTGAGTTTGCATCTGGCAGTTTTTGGTCATACATCTTATTTCCCAGAATTTTCCCTCATTCCATATCTCTATTTGAATGGACAAGACAGGACTTTATGCCTCCTTTGAATGGACAAGACAGGACTTTATGCCTCCATTGGGATGAAACCCTCTTTGCCATTCTATCATTAAGCAACTTTTGTAAATCCCTACCTCCTTGAGAGGCCATCCCTGAAAGAGGTGGAAGTAGTCCAGGTGATAGTATAGCATGGATAATTACTTGGCCCACTTCAGCTTCAACTCTGTCTTTTCCTTGCAGCCTGAACCTCAGCAGACTCAGGCATGCAGCTGAGTGGGTGAAGAGATGCACAGATAAAGTGACACTGCAGCCCTAGCAGCAGTTCTGAATGTATTTGGAAAGCAGGTGACAGCCTGATGCTCATCTCTTACTATTGCCAGTGATTTGGATCATTACTGATAATCTGGATCCTAATGAACTGAATGATACTCAGGTACAGATATTGTTCTGTGTTTGGATGACATGGATCCAGATTACTTATGGATTAGTAAGGTCCTGATAAGTGTACTGATATTTACATACATTTAGTCAGAATGCATTTAATCAGGTTGCAATAAGCAACATGGTTCTGCAGTATTTCTTGTTGACAGCCTCTGAAGGTGATAGTGCCCCTGTAAAATAAATCAGTCAGCACCTCCTTGGCCAATGTTGGACCCCCTGGTATGTCAGCATTAAAAGTTAATGAGTACCATATGAATAGCTTTTCTTCTCAGATGCCCAAGAAATGTGTGTGCTTGGAGCATTAAATACAGAAAGGTTTCTTTTCCCTCCGAAAAGATATCCTGTGTACCCAGTCCTCCAAGAGAAGGATGCTAGGAGGTAAATCATGTTCTTCAGGAAGGCAGAACATTCCATGTAGCAGGAAGATAGGGGGAGAAATGAGCTAGAAGTCTTTGGTTGTGTTGCAGTCTCCAGAATCCTGGTCCTTTTCCAGATATGTGTCCGGCTAGACTTCACATTATCTGGACGCTGATCTAATAGGTCTCTGTTGTGTTTTTTCCAGCAGAAACCCAGAAAAGCAACTCCTCAGGCAGGAGAAGATGCTTTGAACTACCATCTTCCCCCTGGCTGGCAGAGCTATATGTCTCCACAGGGCCGCAGGTATTATGTGAACACCTTCACAAATGGTAAGTGGGGATTCGGTAAATGCACCTGCCTCACAGTCCCAATCTGCTGCAATACATTGTCTCTCAAGTTAATTTTGATGGTGAGGGGGCCCACAGAGTCAAAGGAATTAACATGATACTGCCATCACATAAAAGAAAATAAACGTAACATGATTTAGTCTTCAGATCCTCTGCTCTCTTAAGAACAAAAAGGGGAAACACCCCCTTCCACAAAGTATTTCCAGTATAAAAAGCAATAAGGATTTAATTTTCATCGCTTGATTTATTTTTCCTTTAACTGGAAGTAGCTATATGTAAGTACATATATATGAGTTGTTTCATAGACTGTCTGGTATTATTAATGCACCTTTAAGGAAAAATTAAAACAGTTCATTATAAAGGATCAAATTTGTTGATCAAGTCAAAGTCATCTTGTTCCTGGAGAAAAAAAAATAGAAAAAGATATGTAATAGTATATCAAAAATAGACAGTGTCTATTTCTGTCCTTTAACCATGTCTTGCTAGTAGAAAAACAGGCCTAACTCACAAACTTAGCAGCTGCTCAAGACCTGCCAAACTTGTTTCACTTTCCTCTTACTTAAGACAATGTGTCTACCTGTTTTTCTGGTCATGAGATCGCAACAATGGTTGCCAAACGAATTTGTGACCAGTAAAACCAGATTTCTTAAGCAGGAAGAATGACAGAAATGGGGACAAGGGAGGAAAGGATTGCAAGAACTCACTGTATTCACAATGTGGTCAAAGCTGTCAGAAATACAGTGCCCTTTCTTACTCCCTGTGAAGGCAAGGAGAGCCATGGGATGTCACTACGGACCTCATGGAATACTCAGGGATTTTTTTTTCTTTGGGATCCTTTGGCCAAGAATCTCTTCGTGTGAATTCTGACAATATCAGTTGGGTTTTATGCACTGAGGTCTCGTAGGACCCTCCAGAAGCCACATTGTCTTTAAACACAGTCTTCATTTTGAAGCGTGACATATCCCTGTCTCATTAGCAGCATCGCCTGGCTGTGCTAGTTGAGAAGGTCAGTAGTAGCTAGATACCTTATTCCCATTGCAATTCAGAGATGAATGAGCAGGTGGTTAAATGTAGTCCTGGGCCAACATGATGATGGGTCCTTACTTACATGGATGGGCTTGAGATGAGTTAAAAACACTAAGAGTTAGAGCCTATTGTTTGTGTGACCAAAGCTCTTGCTAATGAAGCCATAATCCATAGAAGGAGATGACCTGGACACATTTTCTTTGTAATCTCAGGAGATTTATTGCCATCCTCCCAGTAGTGTCAGACAATATAACAAGGAACAATACCAACAAATTTCAGCTTGGGAGGTTCCAGTCAGGCATCAAGGAAACAATTGTCTTTAGGAAGGAAGTACATAGCACTAGAACAAATTGCTCACAGAGGTTGTGGGAGCTCCATCCTTGGAGGTTTTCAGGACTTGGCTAGACGAAGTTGTGGCTGACCTAATCTGTTGTTGGCAGTGATCCTGCTTTTGGAGTAAGCAGATTAGAGATTCCCAGATATCATTTCCAACTAACCCTTGTCAGGAGAATTCCCAAACCACCTCTGTTTACCATCTCACCTACAGCAATTAGATTGCTGTGCAGCAAAGCATGTAGCTCTCAGAGTAACAGGTGATATTGGAGGGACTAAAAGGGGGATATTTGGGTTCTGATCCTTGCTTTAGGGACTCATGTTTATGTTTTGTTTAGGTCATAGAAAAAAAAAGACATAAATGACTTTGGAAGCCTCAAGATCCTCACCAGAGGAGTCTTAAGGCCAACTGGCATTAACGTTAGGCTTGTTCATGTTTCTTGTGCTAGACTCAGGAATCATGCATTTTTGAGCCCCCTGCCCAGGCTTCTAAGAGGTCTGTAATCTTTTGTGAGACTATGGACTTCTTTTACAGCAACTGTAGGGGCACTCTGGCTCCTCCATGCCCCCAGTTTAGCATTTGTTTCCCACCAGCTCAGTTTTTCTCAGTTTGCTCAGTTAGAATACCCCACTACTTGGAAGTTTTCTAGCTGTGTTCTTGTTGCTTTTTGCTAGTCTGTTGGCTTCATTATTTTGCCAAGGAATTTTGCTGCTGTATGGCACTGTCAGATTCGCATCCCAAATGTGCAAAGGAATATCACCTATGGCTGTCATTCAGACAAAGCAGAAGCGTTTTGCAACCTCCAAAGTTTTCTGTTGAAATGTGTGATAAAGGCTCATTTAGCCCTGGAGTGAACAGCTGTCTGCATACTGCTTTGATTAAATCTGACTAATTGGCTCTGACCTTTGTCCCTACAAAAACTGTTAGTTTATCCATAGGCAGTTTGTCCAGGCTCTTTTTGGCTATGCACTTTCTTCCCTCACTGTGCTGCAAGGCGGGGCCTTCTGGGCCATGCAGTCACTACAAAATCACATTTGGCATGTGGGGCTTGCTCTTTAATAGTGGCTTTCACCTTGACACTTGGCAAGTATTCTTTGGCTCCAAACCATAGGATAAGTGTCAAAGACAATATGCTATAAATCTGCAGTTCCCCTCTTTCCTGTGATACAGCTGCACTGGCATGGGTAATGTGTAGCATGTCTCATAGACTGGACAGCTCACTGACTGCACTTACTGACTTGTCTTAACTGCTTACTTGTCCTGTCATTGCCACAGCTGCTGCTGGGAGTATCAAGATAAACACTGATTGAGTTTGTCACCAGGACATGGTACCAGCATAAATTTCTATCACGGGGTTTCATGTGCCTCCTTCTTGCCTGCTTTGCATCCTCAGCACCATTGTTCCGCGGAAGGAGCTGAGATCTCTTTTCCATCAAGGTTTTTCCCATGTAGATTTCAGAGACATCACTGTTCAGCTGTTGATGCCTACGATCTGTAACTCAGAGTTCAGTGGAGGCTAGAGATGCTCCTGGTTGCTTCCCAGTTTGATCCCTGTAGTTTAAGTCTTTTGCTCACCATTACCCATCAACAGCAATGCAAAACTCTTGGCTTTTAAGGTCATAACCTTTTCTCAGATCTCCCAGGAGTCAGTCAACTCTGTACTAAAAAGGATGATGAGAAAGTGTGTCAAGACCTCTTTCAGATCCTTCACAAATTCTACCAGGTTTCCCTTTCTACCACAAAGAAGTCCAGGTATTCAGCAGCTTCCACAGACAGTAACTCATGAAGTGGCTGGCGGACTGCATCTAGACTTGCTGTACAAAAGCATTAAGGTGGGCAGACATTACTAGAATGTACATCTGGACTCAGTTGAAAGAGAAAGAGCATTACTAATCCAATCAAGAGAGAAGACTGTCCATGTGCAAACTGGATTCCTCTCTAATTTTAGAGCTGTTTCATCCCCTACACAAGAAGCAGAAGACTTGGAGGGGTCAGGGATACTGCTTTGGTTGTGCAGAATTGGAATAAGGGGAATAATGTCTCCCAGGTAGTGCATGAGTTCTCCTCTTGATGAAATGTACATTTACACTGTACATGATGACAAACAGTACTGATAACTTTTCTGTGCTGTACAGAGATACACCTTGAGTAGGAGGGATGAATTGCAAGGTCATTTTAGGATACAGTATGGCATGGAAGATAACAGCGTGGGGTTCTGCTCACCAGAGTCAGAGTGTTGAGGGTGACTACAGGAGAAAAAAAGTTAGAGATTATTCATGCAATTACTTTTTTGTCTCATCTCAGCCAAATGTCAGCAGCGGCCTATGCATATGAATCGCATTAAAATGGGTGCAACAAGTCTATTTGCTAATGCTGCAATTGTTACAAAATATAAGATTCTGTCTAAGATACATTTCATAGCTAAAAATGCCAGTGAGTCACTGGAGAGAAGAATGGTGAAGCTCCTGGGGCAATAAAGTGTTAATGGGTCAGTCAAATAGAGGAGTTCCAACCCATATAAGGAAGAAACATTTGCATCTCCAAGGGAGCAAACTAAGCCTTACTTGAATGAAAACAAATGGCAAGGCTATCTCCTGGGCAAGGAAGGATTGCAGTAAGCTGTCACAGAGGATGGAGGCTCTAATTCAGAGCAGTTTAGATGTGTCTCTGTATATGTCTCATGTTTACCATTGTCAGGTGCTACATAGTATCCTGCTCCATGTTTATTATTATTCGGTGCACCACAGTATCCTAATCAGCAACAAGAAACATAAAATTGCCCCAGAAGGGCTTCCACAATTTGTGATCGAGGAATCTGTATCTGTGGGATCAGAATCACCTTGCCAAACCAAGGGTATCTTTATCAGATGCTGAAGCGCCAAGATTGTCTAAAGGGGCTGCGCTATTTGGGTTTATTGTGGTTGCATTTTATATTGTCTTTCAGATAACAGTTCAATCAGATGGGAAGCTCAGAGTGAATTTGTGAAGGGATTTCTGTATCTGAGCCCTGGTCTCAGCCCCACTTGTTGAGAGAGTGAATGATTCAGAGATAATAAATGTGACAGGTTATTTTCCTACCTGACAGCAGGTCTTTCTGTGGCTGCTGAGGAAAATCCTTTTTATTCATTTTTTCCTTTACCTTAAACAGGTATCATCTTATCAGGGTATCATCTTATCAAAGGCTTTCAATATTAGTTGCTTTGTGCCTCTTCTGCCCACTGAGGCTGAGCCAGGCAGAGTGGCTGAAGTAGAGGGAAGTAATTACTTCTATTCAAATATGCAGAAATTTGAGAGGATGAATTAACTAATTATTAGGAAAAAAAAAAAAAAAGGCAGAGTTGTCCTGATATCTCTAATTCTACTGTCCAGTAGGCAGTGTAGTGTTCTTTTTTCACATGTAGTGATTAGGGGGAAGAAGTCGCCAGAAGAGGAGTGGAAGGAAGGGCTTCTACTTAAGAGTTATCCAGGTGTCTTCTCTAGCTCTGCTCACCTTGAGCTAATCCTTCTAGGCCTTGCCTGTTGGCCATATGGACTCCTGGGAGCCTATTCTACTTTTTGCATCCTATGATGCAGCTCCTTACCCTCTGGCTACAGGTGGCTACTGCTAAGCTGCCCCTAATCCCAGCTTGTCCAGAGTCCAGAGGTACCCAGCATTGGCTTGCCACTAATTTCAAGCTAAAAGGTAAAATATCACACACTTTTTTTTTTTCTTTTCCTCAGGGCTGGATATAGCAAATATAATGCTACATTTTCAGTTGAACAACAACTCTGCAGAATTTCCTGTAGGCGAAAGCCCAGAAATCTATGTTATCACTTCATTTTTACACCTCTAACATATCTCTTATGCAGTGCCATCGTGCATTCTTCCTTTGGTTGTCCTCTTCTATCATGTTTCTCTCATGCATAAGGTAGAAGATAGTTATTTATTTTAGCTGTATGCTAGGCATATGTGCAAGCTTCAGGCATTGTGTTTGTTGTCTTTTCCTTTTAATGCAGTATTTGGACATCCCCTGAGTGGCAGGCCCTTCCCTTGCAGTATTCTAGCTGTCCTATGCAGATCTTCATTAGTTCTTTGATGCAGGATATTGTTCTTGTTAGGCTGTTAGCTGCAGGGCAGTCATGATCTCAAGCTCCTATTTGTTGTTTTGCAAAGTTTCTGTAATTGGGCTTTGTATTTTTTCAGGCTTTTCTAACATTGTTTAGTTTACAGAAATAAAATGAACACTTGTCTCAGCAGTGCTTGTCTCCTCACACCAGAGAAAGGCACAGAGCTGATCTGGTCTCTCATTATTTCTGAAAGGTTCTTACCCATCATCTGCCACAGCTTCCAAGACCATGGCACTGGGTCTGCCAGACAGTCTTTCCTGCCTAGGACACATTTTTCATTGTGTCCCACCTGTTGACCTATCTGTCATTGGGAGATACATATTAATATCCCAAAATGTGGACATTAATATCAAGACTGCCCAGGAGTGGTGAGAACCCAACAAAGTTTCCTCTCCCTTGTGCAAGAGGATGTAGGGGGAAGCTCACTGAAGGTGGGCACTGGTGAGAGCTGGTTGCCTTGGGCACATTATGGCAGCGTTAGCACTTCTATCACTGACAAGCTATGGTCTGATGAGATGTACTTCCTCTCCGGTGGCCAGATAGTGACGTTTATGCAGCCTCCAGATGAACCAGGGATGTGAAAAAAGAGCTCAAGTGAAGGCCACTGTTCTACAGGAAGCCAAGTCTTCAAAGCCGCAAAGGTGATCCGAAAGCTGGCTAGCAGGAAAGCAAACTAGAGGGAAAGGAGCCATAGTTAAATTACTGTAAAGATGATAAAAAGCTGATGGCAGATCATCCTCAGGGTAGTTATCAATGGTCCATTGTGAAATGAAAGTTTGCACTGAAGGAATTCTGCAGGGAACTGCCCTAGGCTTGGTTCTATTCAGTATTTCCAGTAATGAATGGCATGTTGAAATCAAGAGTAGTTATTTAAATGTTAACTTTAAATGAAACTGGGAGAGAATGTAATGTACTTCATAGAACAAGGATACAAATACAAAATCATCTTCAAAACTGAAGAAGCATCCTGAAAAAAAAATGTAGAATGCTATTCAATAAAGAAATGCTTAAGACTGGAGATTTCATCAGAGGTAGTTAAGGGACAAAGATGGGCAATGGAGCAGTTTACAGTAAAAGAGGTAGTGGCTCTAAAGCATCTGATACTGAGTGTGAGCCAGCAGCGTTGCGCTGTTACAAAAACAGACAGCATTTTCCGTTGTATAAATAGGAGTGTTGTCTGTAAGGCATGAAGTAATCCTTCAACTTTACAAGGAAATTATAAGGCCTCAACTGGAATATTTTATCTTGTTTGGGCTCTGTAGTTCAGGAAGGATGTGAGCCAGTTGGAGGCCCAGAATAGAGTAGCAAGAATATGCGAGAGATGGAAAACACAGCCTGTGGGGAAAGGTTAGGAGATTGGGGCTGTCCGCTCTAAGAAAGGGAAGACTTGGTGCATAAAACCATTGCCGAGAAGACTGTTTGCAATGCCAGACTTGAATAAAAGACATGGTAACATACTTCAGTTGCACTGGCAAGAATTCTAAATCCTTCTAACCTTTTAAGATAAAGATAGTGACGTGTAGGAATAGATTGTTGGGCTTGTTTTGAGGTACAGCACGAACCAAGTGACTTCCTGAAGTCCCTGTCAGGCCTGTTTTTTCAGTCTGTGGAATCTAACCTCTACAAAAGTGTTTTTTCCACCCAGAGTTCAGCAAATGCCAGGGATTCACATGGGAGTTGTTCTTTATTGAATATTTTGGGTTTCCCATTTTTTACCTACACTATGTCATATCTAATTAGACTGGCATTAGGCAACAGCTGTTTTGTTTTTCCTGCTCTCCTAACTCAAAAAGTACATGAAGTAATCTTACTATGATTTCAGAAGAGCATTTACCATGCTTTTTTTCACATGCATGCACATGCAGCTGTGCAGAATATTCTCACTTGTGCTCACACACATGTGCATACACATGCATTGCGAGGCAAGCTCATCCCTTCTTGCTGAAAGAAATCAATAACTTACCACAAATTGGTTTATTTGGTTTATTTCGTGGGCCTTCCTGCTTATATAGTGAGACTGTGAGGAAGGGAGGAGGCTGGGAGCAAAAGGATCAACCAGCAGTGCCCTCCAGCATGTGGGATAGAAGCAACTAAAGAGGCTCCACACAATCCAGTAAACGTGCATGCTGGTAGTGGGTGCACAGACAGGAGAATGAAGGGGACTCAACCATAGAAGGCCAACAAATCCACAGGATTATTCATCTAATGATATTCTGTACTACTTTTCAGCCTTAACTCTTTGAGTAATTCTTCTTCCACCTGAACAGAGGAGGCGTGTGGTGGCCAGTCCAGTCTGGCGTACTGCCTACGTGAACACACCTGGCACTGTACCATTTCTGCTCTTAGTTGTCTGCAGCATTGGGTAGCATTCACCAATTTCGTCTCTTCACACAGTACTGAGATTTCTCCTTTCAGATTAAATGGCCTTTTTATTCTTGGTGTCTTGAGCTTGCCAGAAATGGCAACTCAGAGTATGCTTTCATACTCATGAGGAGGGAAACTGTGGTGTTAGGGGCAAATAAGAATGGGGATGACTCTATAAAATAAACAGAGCTACACAGGTAAATAAGCCAGCCCTATTCCATATTGCAGCTCTACATTTTGAAGCAGGACACGGGTAAGCAAGAATGATAAACTGCCCAGAACTAAGTGAGGGTGCCTGGCAGGCTGCTGAACTTCTAAGTCCACAGCACTGACTGGGTTCAAAGAGTGCTCACTTCTGTTGTATTAGATGGTCTCGTTATCCCCTGAGCAAGTCAGAAGTTTGAATTGCTTAACCAAATATACCATCTACAGCGTGGACATCTCCTTTTGAATCAGATGCTCCAGTGTCCCCATTTATCAATGGAAAGAAACAACTACCTTCACCTCACAATTCCCCTCCTGATATAATTTTTTTAGAAGTTCTCAGTTCCCGTACCTGGTATTACTACCCCTTATCATTTTCAGAGCAGAACGTAGGTGCCAGCAGGAACAGAGAGGACTGCCCAGTGATGCAGTCCTATCCCATCAAGTCATATGGTACATACCTTTCTCCACACCCAAAATATTTTCCTCACAGTGTGTAGGATGCATAGGACGTATGGAAAATGCCACTCCCCATTTCTACACTTGCTTACTACAGCTGTTGTAAACACCCAGTCATGTTCACACATGCACACACACACACAGAACTACATGTGTACACTCACACTTCATTGGAAAAGCACTTTGGGAAGATTCAGCAACTGAAAAGCAGCAGTATTCCTGGAGGTTAGCTGAATAATATGAGTTAGAAGGACAGACAAATAGCTCGGCAAATCAGACTAGAACAGAAGTACTTCTTTGGGGGCAGTAATCCTTGACAGGTTTAGGGGATTAAAGTAGCTAAGTATGACCAGTCAATATAAGCATCTGTTTGGGGAAGAACTGTTCCTCACCTCTCTGTCCTTGTGCCCTTGACCAATACTACTCAGCCTTGGATTTTTACCCATCAAGCTTTTTCTTTTCAAGTCTTGCCAGTGTTTGGCTATCCCCATTCTGACAGTTCTCTAGTTTTTACTTCCTTAGACTTAATACCTACAGGCACACAGCCTGCTATCTCCCTACTGCAGGCCCTCTGTGACTTGTTCAGTTAGTGCTTTCTCACAGTTGCTGTGCCTATACCAAGGTATAGGTATATCCAGAGGAACTGGATGTGTACATTGGATTGTGTAAGCAGGCCAAACGTCTCATCCCTGTCTCTAGAAGTTCCTGCTGTCTTGAAGGGAAAGTCTGGGCTGTGTCAATGGTACTTGTGACTCTGAATGAGCAGGGCAGGGTATGCAACCGACCCCGCAAGAGCAGCTGGAGTAGTCTTCCTCAGTGATCTACTAGGGTTTGCAGGCAGGGCTTTGTGGGCAGTTGATGTGCTGAGGGAGAAACAAGTCAGTACATTGCAGAGGGTGCTGTTTGCAGTCAAGGGGAAGTAAAAAATAGGAGGACCAGGAGACACCTTTTGCACAGCTCCCCAGCTCTTCTTGAACCAGTCTGCCATCTCCCATTCAGTTCTGTTATTGTCTTTAAGAAAAAAAAATGGAAAGCAGTTTGTCATTTCTTCCTCATCAGAACAAAAAACATAACTGCTGCCCCTTGCATGGGTTTTACTTTACCAAGCAGTGGTGAGCTCTGTCCCTGACAGCCCAACTCTTCTTCTATGTTCTCCTTGAGCTCAAAGCTCAATTCCAGAGTTGACCTGGTTGGAGAAACATGATATAAGGCTTCCAAAAACTACGAGTTATTTTATGAGCTTCATATTTTAAATGAGCTGACTCAACTCACAGCTTGATAAAGATCCCAGCACTTTATGCACACTGTTTTATCCTTATTTGTCACCCAGGTGGTGAAGTGTTTGTGTGGTCCTACTGAAGAAATCCCAGTAGATGTTTACTGATGTGTTGTAGGAAATTGTTGGCTCCCCAGTGCACTGTCCATTTTACTGTTTAGCTGAGATCACTAATTGCTCCTGTGTCCCTTTCTTCCCAAGTCAACCAGAAACTCTGTTGTTCTACTGGAATTTCAGGAAACAAATGTCCCCAGGTTAATCTGGGTTGCAAAATCACTGTGTTGTGATGCTTGCAAAGCCTTTCATGCATATGAGCTGATGGGAGGACTGTGCATGAGAAGAACTGCTCTGTCTGGGACAGAGTACAAATAGACAGGGTGCTGACATTTACATTCAACCGGGAGTACATCTCAGCATCCTGTGGGTCATTTGGAGGAAAGTGTAGGTAAGCTGAAATCATTTATGGCCTGGGTTTCTCCTGTTTGTCAGCCACTGGGATATAACAAGCTTTATTTACTCACTGTTTCTGGGAAGCTGACAGCAGTTTTAGAGCCTAAAGCAAGGAAATAGTGCTGCTCTCCCCTGGCTACCTTTATTTACAATGCTCAGAATTTCGCCCTTGTTTCTGACAATGTCAAGACTATTGACACCTCCAGTCAGCTTATTAGGGCTGAGTCCCCGCTTTTCCCAAGGCTACAGCGACATCATCTGAAATGAACAGATACTTCTGAAGTAATTCCATGCTATCTCTTGCCATGAATATTTGCTATATATAGCTGTGTGTTGTGATTGCAAATGAGAGGGGATACAGGTCCAGGCACTGGGAGACAAGCAATAATTTCCTTAAACTTCCTTGGTGAATGAAGGAGCAGGAAAGGTGACCAGTAGTCAGGATGGAAAGATGATGTTATCCAGTCTCTGAAAGGTGTAAGGAATTGTGTGCTATGCATAGCCTCTTAAAATTATCTTATTTGCATAGATGATATGTATCTGTTTTTGAGAAAACTAGAGTGAGCAGCTCCTCTGCTTTGATATCAGCTTAATTTTCTTTTTGCATATGAGGTTGTTGTAAACCAGTGACTGAATGGTGCTGTCAGAGAAGAATGTGAGACTGCACGTAACATGAACAGTGAGACAAAGTGGAAAAGTTTCCTGTCTGGATGGCAGTGGTGGCCTTGGTGTTTTTATGAATGGGGAGCCCTAGGATTTTAGTGCCATGTCAAGTTCAAATGTGCCACGAATGCACAGCTACTATGTGGTTAATCAAGTAGTTGCTCAGTGTCTTTGGGAGTGGTTTACAACTGTGTGGGTGGTAGATTCAGCTGGAAAATATTTGGTGGTGCTGAAGGACTTATCTGATGTGCCGCAGCTGTGATACTTCTTGCATTAGTCAAACAATAGCACTCCAGCTACCCTGTCTATCACATAAAAGATGACATATTCTTATGACACAGGTGAGAACATGGCTTGCTACCACCTGTATTCTGAATCCGTCAGGTTTACATGGTGTGTCCTGGTTTCTAGCCTTTTCTTGTCTGTGGCATTATGTCCTTCCATTTACTAAATAGCTTGCTCTGTAAAAGGAATTCTGTTTTCACATTGTCTTAATCCTAACTAGGGTCCATATGTTGTCATCATTACAGACATCATTGCTAAAAATGCCACCTAAAACACAGAGGTCTGGAGAATGGACTTTGAGATATCAAGATTCTGTTCCAGATTTAAATTTGGGGCAATGATGCATAAATAGCACTGGACTGTATCCTCCGGTGCTAAAATCCCATAGTCAAGTACTCCTACAAGTCAAGTTCATTCAATGTGGTGGGGTCTTTGTCTTGCAAGCCAGTTTCCCAGAGCACCAGACCTTTACCTGCATAAAACATCTTAGTCTGAGCAGTTAAGCACTGACATTGCTAAGCCTCACTGAAATCTGCATCTGGAAACTATACAACTTTTCCTTCTTCTTGGACCCTATCCACAAGTTGTCATTATGAATAGTTCCTTGGTATAATACCCACAGGTAAGAGATAATAACAGCGGTCATCCTCCTTTCATCCTTTGTCATGAGGAAACTTGCCCAGGTTAGAGAAAACCCATGGAAACTAAAAGAAACATTGCTTGTTTTGAGCTCTTCCATTCTGAAATATTCATTATGTTTATGGGTCATGCTTATTTTGTATGCAATGTCAGAGCTGAGAGCACTCTAACATTAATATGTCACAAGCAGAACTATTCTTTCCAAAGATACATCATTTTAAAGTACTGTAAGTATGTAAAAAGGATTAAATTAACAAGAATTAGGTATGAAGAAAGCTTCTCTGTTGTACCATCATAAGCTAGACCTTAATAAAAAGCATGAAAGCAATTTTAATAATTCTACATTTCAATAGATAATTGGAAGATAAATAAGAAGAATTTTCTGCCCTGCAATCACAAAGTGATATTTGCATTTTCATTGACACTGTTGTGAGAGGGAAAGACAGCTTGTTAAATACAGAATGTGGTCAGTTCTCCAAAGGGAATGCATGCTAGATCTATCCTGACAGCCCAAGCACAGCTTGGAGAGAACCTGACTACGGGTTCTCTCCCGTAGGAGAGGGGTTCTCAGGGAGAGAGCCTACCTAAGACTGTTACTAAAACAGTTCATCGTTTTGCTGTTTTACCTCTAACATTTACCGATCTTAAATTCTGTATTTTGAGAGAATAAACAAGACTTATTTTATACTTATTGTGGTGACAAAGCAACCTCAATCTTAAGATGAAAGCACAACATGCACCATTCACTTGAAAGAGATGACCTGGTAACTTAACTAGACTGGGATGTTCTAGGAGTTCCTGCACAACATACTTTGTAGTGTCAGTGAGAGACAGGGTGTGCGCATTAGACCGGAAGCCAAAGAAGCCAAATGCCATGGATCAAGGGGTGATCTTTCTTGGAAGTTAATCATTCGTGCAACTTTGGAAATTAGTGAACTGAATGGAGATGTTTTGTATGTGAGAATGTTCATCACTTACAGAGAGTTCTTACTCCTTCAAAAGTGCTAGTTGCTAAATCCAAAGTAAGAACTTGGTGGGTGAAAAGAACCTAATTATGATCTACTATCGTGCTTTCTTTTTCTTATATTTTGCATCTCTCTGATTAAGGTAAGGAAAGAAAGGTAGGTTTGTTAGGGAGTTTGGAAGGGTTCAGTCTGTGGGTTGAGGATTTTCTTTCATATTTCACTAACTACAGTCAAAAGCTACTCCAACTAAACACACAAATTGCAGATGAGATAGTAAGTTATCTGCACAGAAACTTAAGAGTTGTCAAGGCATTTTTGTTTCATGTTTTATTCCTTATTGGTAAAACTTTTAGTGACGGTTTCCCTCTGATACAAATGCCTTAGCAAAGGCAGAGCAGCATAGTAATGTGTCCTGATAAAGTGGCCTAAAACCTCGAAAAATAAATTGCATGTGTCAAAAAGTGCTGGAAATTGTGTTACTGTCAGCACCAAGCCTGCAGTGAAAGCCCAGTTTTGTCTGGCATGATGTTTGCAAAAACGAGTGCATGATACAGGTCCCAGTGGTAATTTTGAAAGATAATCTGAAAGGTAAAATAAGAACTATTGTCAGGAGCAGTTTTCCGTGTGTTGTTGTGACAGGCATGTCTACCCTCAAGACACGAACAGAGGATCCCAAGAGTTCTTGGATGGTTCATGTCAGTATTTAGGGTAGGGTTAGGGTTAGAGTTAGGGAAATATTTTCATTTTACTCTGATTTACCCATTTCTTCTGTTTCTACAGTTTTTAATGTTTTAATCCAATCCTATGGCATTGCACGTGATTTCTGTTATAATTTCCCACTCCTTACATCCACATACCCACGCAGTCCTCCTGCCTGTCCTTAGGGCTGTTTTCTCCCACCCACAATCTCAAAGTATGAAGTGTCATGAAGCCCTTTCTGGTTCATCACAAATGTGGGGCATATCTTAGCAAAAAGGGGGAGTGAAGGTGAGAGGGAACACTGACAGCACTTTGTTTCTGGTTGGGTAGATGAGATGCGAGCAATTTCTATATGACACTGGCAAGAGCATGGGGAATCCAAAGCAGATGGGTGCAGCTGTGGGGCATGCTTTACGTTATTGCAAATACTCTTCTAATTCTGCATGCTATCAGGTACAGTCCAGAGGAGCTCGCAGGATCTCTTCCTGTGGCATTCAGAAGGGACAGGAGAGAATTTCAGTTGCTGTTCTTCATTAATGTTACTGTGATCTCTGCAATCTGTATGGCCTCTCCATATCCAGGAATTGGATTTGGAGCTCAGCATGACACCTTACTGTAAAACTAAAACAAGCAAAAAACAAACAAACAAAAACAAAGAAACTTGAAATCTATTTATAAAAATGTGAGCTAGCACTAGAGTCTAAGTGACACCTTGTAATTGCAACAGATCCTTAAGACTGGGAGAAAGGGGAAGGAACAAACGTGGAGTGCTTCTAGCTTGCTCTTCCATTCTTATAGTTTGGCCAAAGAAATAGTGGGGCATGTAGCTCAGGGCACAGTGCTAAACATGACATGATGCAGATGTACTAGTTTCATTCCAAAAGGCAATATAAATATATCAAATATTTGGCTGGTGCTATGGTTTCAAACTCTAAAGCAGCTGTTTTGGAGCCTCAGAACAGTGCTACTGCACTCATGCAAGTGGTGACACAAAATTCCTTCATCAAGTGCTACTCTTTGATCACTAAAATAATCGACGCTGAGACCTCTTTAGAAGCTGCCTTTCTTAAGTAACATGAAGGCCCAGAAAGTGTTGCTCTGTGAAGGCCTGACATATCATTTCCTATTCTGCCAAACAGATGCACAGTGAACTTTCTCCCCCTGAACACTACAGGTTTCCTCTTTCCTTTGGGAGGAAATGTTTAACCACATCTGTGAAAACCCCCTCTCATTTTGTTGGCATGTAGACCTTGGCTCTTGAGGCTATTTTTCCTCTCATTGCATTGTTTCAAATTGTACAAGTGCTTTTCTACTGCCTTGCTGTTTAGTAACTGATTTGCAAACGTCTCCCAAGCTTCGTTCTTAGAGCTCTAGTTCTTTTTATTCGCAGTTCTCTCCTTCACAGTCCAGAGGATGACAAGGAAGCCACTGATTATTTCTTCCATTCATTGACTAAATAGAATGATTAATACATGACCAATAAAGGAGGACAGAACTTTGTCAGGACTGGAACATCTGCCCTATGAGGAAAGACTAAGAGCTGGGCCTGTTCAGCCTGGAGAAGGGAAGGCTGAGAGGAGACCTGAGCCTGGGTCTATAAGGACCTCAAGAGAGGCAGTGAGGAGGATGGGGCAGCCTCTTCTCAGTGGTGGCCACTGACAGAACTAGAGGAAACGGCCACAAACTGAAGCACCAAAAGTTGCACAGGAACTTAAGGAGAAATTTCTTGCCAGTGAGGGTGCCAGAGCACTGGAAGAGTCTGCCCAGGGAGGTTGTGGAGTCTCCTTCTCTGGAGATCTTCCAAACCCTCCTGGACACAGTCCTGAGCCACATGCTGTAGGTGACCCTGCGTGTGCAGGGGGGTTGGACTAGATGATCTCTAGAGGTCTCTTTCAACCTTAAGCATTCTATGATTCTGTGATTCTAATTTACACTTTGCAACAGTTTTTAGTTTGCAGCTCACATCGCATCTGTAAAATTGGATGAGATGTAGAATCTTAAATGATATTTAGTCTGTTCCTAATAGCAATGATCATTATTCTATCACTGTGGCATAAATAGTGTGTATATATATACATACACATATACAAAGATTTTTTTCAAGCATGATAATAAAAAGCTGCATTTTATACTCAAAGACAAGTGGCTGCCTTGGTTATATCCAACATGATGCTATCGCTCATCAAACTTTTTTGTACAGTTGTAGTAAACAATCACCTTCCCCTCAGACATTTGTTCCTAATCGTGACTAAGCTGCAGAGAAATTTGTAATGTTATGATATTATCTTGTTAAATGTAGTTGCTTCCAGCAGATGGCCTTATAACAGTATAGTCTTGCTTAAGGTTAGTTTCCATCTTTGCTTAGGCTGCCCAAATAATTAGTTTCTTACTCTATGGATAAAATTACTTTTTTTTTTTTCTCCCAGCATTCAAAACAAATGAGACTTAAAACATTCCTCTTGTTCTTTTTATTTCCTAGCCAATAAATGATATCATTTCTTTCCATTTTATTTATTTTTTTTTCCTTTTCTGCGTCTATTACTCCACAATCACCTTATTTCTGTATTTTTGAAAATCTGTCAAGATACAGTGTACAGAACTAATACAGGAAGAAGCTGAGAATTTTAACTGTCGAATTGCATTTAGAATGTCTTGTTAGTTTTGTTACAGTCTGAAAAATTCAAGAGCATTGTGGAGAGCTATGCTAGTATTAAAAAGAAATTAAAAAAATGAAGATAGTTGGTTTTATTGGTAATGCCAAATGTTTTCCCACTGACTGCACTTGGGTATAGATAAAATGGATATTGTGACCCTTTCTCACAGAAGTCCAAAAGACATTCTTTAAAGAACTTTAAAGAACTTCAACACAACTAATTTACAAATTCATTAATCTCCTATCTACATTGTAAGCAAAGCTACTGTGAACTTGGATAGCATATTCTTTTGCTTCACTTTGCATCGCAATAACATTAAATCAGAATTTTATCTTTATTTAATGATGCACACATGTATTGTAAGCCAAGACAAGCTGCCACATAAGAGACAATGCTTATCAGTTGTTTTTTCTTATATTTATTTCAAACGTATTCCCATCCTGTTTCATGGAATTTATTAACTTACTACCCAATTCACAAAAAGCTGTCTGTAAGATTTAAATGTCTCCTCATGATTCATCAAAGCTTCTAGTCTTCCAGGCGTTACCCTTTCAAAAAGAAAAAGAAAAGCTCAAACAAAATATTTTTCTTTGCAACTAACTGGGTGCTGAGGTTGGGGAAAGGGAGAAGCAGGAAACAGGGGGAATGTATCTTAAACCCATTGCCCCCAAGGATTTCAGCATCACAGTGTTGTGCCATGGCACCTTTCCTTGTTTGTGGTCCCCAATTCCATACTTTCTCCTGAGGTGAGGAACCTAAGGCAATCCTTTTGCATCCAAATTATGCCATTGTAATTTTTAGGAAATTTAGCAGCTAAATCTTCTGTATCGTCTCTGTGTTTATCATGTCTCTGTTTATCATAAGATAACTTCTTATTTGCTGATAAAATGAGCAGCATGATTAACTACAGGTAAAAATGAAGGGAAAAAGGAAGCAGCAACGTTTTTTGAGTATCAAAAGTGATGTGACATACATTTATATATATACCCTAATGGCAAAAGGACCCTGGTGAGGAAAAAAAAAAAAAGGATTTTTACCAGGGAAATAGCCTTTCTTGAGAAAAAAAAAAAAAAAAGTGCTATTTTCCACATATATGTCACTAAAACCCTGTCCTTGAGTCATTTGCAGCCCCATTTCATTTGCAATATGCAGAAGCCTCCAAATTCCATATAGCCTCTTTGCACTGTTTATAATGACTCCCCCTCATGGTCAGAAGAAAGACCAACTAGAAAAAGTCTTCCTTCATGCTAAACTCCCTGCTGTCCCATTCCAATGTCCTGCTTCACAGAAATTCAACGTCCAAAACTTAGAGAATTTATTGAATTAGTTTTTTGGACGGAGAGCAAGGGTAAAAGTGCTACCAACACCCGCTATCCTTGTGCCCACAGTAAGAACAGTGGCTGGGGCAGATAGGGCCAGACATTTCGCCACATGAGCAGTGACTGGCCAGGCTGAGGCTAATTTAGCTATGCCTGGAAATGCTGCTGCACAGATCATGGCAGCAGCTCAGAGAGAGTCATCCCTGCATACAGCTGTACCGCTTGGCTTTTCACCAAGCAAGGCCTTGGGGCACACCTGAACTGGAAGAACCAGTGATGCAACTCCAAATCTATGGAATTCGCAGGCAGAGCAGAGGTGGATGAGTGATCCCATGCTGCCTGGGAAGGGAGGCGGGGTGAGCAAGGGATGAGCTCCCTATAACTTGGAAGAAGAGGCAGGAAGATGTGGGAGGATATGGGCAAGACTAGGAGGTGCCTTACTAGGTGAGAACCTAGAGTCAGAGAACATTCAGGAACATAACCTGAGTGTTACAGGTGCATAACCCTGAGGTGTGCATAAGGCCTTGATTACAATTAGTCATTTTCCTTCAACAGAGACAACCTGGGAGAGGCCAAGCAGCGTGCCTGGGACTCCGAAGAGCCCTGGAACGCAGAAGAGCCCTGCAGGTACTGTTTGCTTGCTGCATCTGATCATTGCATTGGGTAAACCTCCTTCTCTGCCAGTCAGCAGAGCAAAGGAAAATGCTCTGATTTTGTAGGATTTATAAGTAACGTATACGGTCCTGCGAGTGCAGCAACACCAGTGTGGTAGGACTTTCCTTCCTGATACATCTTGCCTATTGTTTCCCTGCTGATACATCTTGGGTCAGTTGTCTGGTCTGATGAGAGCTGATGAAGGGCACTTGTGGAGTTTGTGACCAACCAGCTAAGGGAGCAAAAGATGAGGTTGGTTTCCTGGTGTGTCTTTCTGATTGGGTAGGAGAAACAGCCAGCACAGAGGAATGTGGGCTGGCTGTATCCCTTTTACGTAGCTCACATATGCAAAGGAAAGTGCTTTAGCATATGGTAGTTACAGGTTTGCCTACTTCACCTCTGACCTTGCCTGAAACAGTTGAGATTCAACTGACAGAGAATTAGCCATATTTAACATTTCCAGGTATTATGGGAAGACAAAGAACAGCAGAAATTACTGTGCGATAACAGGTGATAAGCTTAAAGGCTGTTGCTGTAAATAATGAGGCCTAGATTTGATGTGACCATTTTGATGTGACCAAAAGATTTGTAACATAGTCCAGTATCTTTTTCTAACCTCACTTTGGGCATCATTTTTTACTCAGTATATTCCAAAAAGAAAGTACCTTATACCTGTGTACATGATTGGTTCTCTTTCTGAACCATAAACTTCTTACAAGGGTTATTTTCTTGACATGAGAGTCAATCTCCACTAGTGTTTTTAGTTTGGGTTTTTTTTTTTTCTGTTGTTTTTTTTTTGTTGTTTGTTTGTTCTAATATATGGAGAGATACTTATGTCTTCAAACACTTCATTTTACCAAACAGGGCTATGGCAACTATTTTGAGTTTTGTGGCCTCCTTTTGTTGGCTTTTCTAGCTGTTTAATTGCTGTCATAGCTCCTGACAACAGTCTCCTTCAGGATGCAGAGGGGAGAATGGGCCCATGGGTTAAGTTTCAGCAGTGTACATTTCTGGGTTCTTGCTGGGTTTGTGCTAACACATCAAATAGGAGATTCAACTAGGAGTCTGTTGGGATGGGGAGAAACATTCATATATTTCTTAGATCGGAAGCAAGGAACAATGGGATCTCAAAAAAGGTACCCTAATACCTTTCCATTCAATTATGTGTTCAGTTTTTAGAAGGTAAATTTATGTATTTGGTACCTACCATAAGCCTGCTAACTCTCCACATGTCCTTACAGTGAATGGCTACCACGTCTCTGGGACCCCAGTACATCAGCTGGACTCCAGTCATATGAGCCTCCGAAAAACCGCTGGGGAAACTCAGGTAAGTTCTGGGGAACAATCCAAACAGTAGTATACAAAAATACGTCTTTTTAAATAGTTTAGGAAGCTTCCCAGAGCAGAAGGTCAAAATGCATTTTATTTTAGAAACTATCAGATCCATCAGATTCATTGCACCTAGAAAAAGTTAGTTGTGTCCAACTGGTAAAGCAGTACAAAATTACAAGATGTTTTTGAGATTTTTGTCATATTTTGTCATTCAGTTGCCTCATGCTGAACCAGGACATTACTGCAAAGATGATCATACACTAAATCCCTAATGTTCATTACCATTTCTGTGATACAGAGCTAGGATTTCAGTCACGTGATCTCTGTAGAGAATAAGATATTTTCTGGAAAGCTGTATAGAAGACAGAGAGAGAAGAGAAGAGGAGAGAGAGAAAAGAAATAATGAGGCTCCTCAATATTTTGCAATGGGGGGTGGTCCAGTGGTACCCACAGGATGCGTATAACCGGCCTGTGTTAAACCAGGTCCCTTCCACTTCAGTCACTAGGAATAACCCCGCAAAGTTTCCTGGTCAGTCCCCTCTCTAGACCTGAACATCTGCTTCCGTCTGCATCACATTTATATTTTCTTTCTGCTCCAGCTTTTTCTCCCAAAGACTGTATTCACAAAGATCTTTTCTGAAGCTTTTTATCAATTACTTCATCCTTTTTTTTCTGTGCATCCTTTTACTGGCTCCCTCTGTGCCTTAATCAGCCTGTGCCTCACCCACTTCATCATCCCTGGCTATCTTCCAAATCACTGACTCCTACTTCATTTGACAACTGATTTCCCCAGCCTGTTTGTCCGACCTTTCAGTAAATATCCTAGCACTCTTTCTTGCCCCACCTCATGTCCCTTTAAGACTCTTCCATACCAGTCTCCCAGTGCAACATGGGGCCCTCTTCCAGCTACTCCCTTAAAAATCTATTCTGCCTTACTGCTTGCCAGAACAGCAATCACTGAATAGCTGATGGGACTGGTTTCCCACTGATTTCCAGGCACTTCTTTGTTTTGCACTAATTTTTCTTTTGAGTAGTTCACACAGTCCACTGTAGACTGCATGTGGGCAGCTGAACTAGGTCAAAAAGATTTTTAGAAACTGAAGTCTAGTGTATTACCTGATCACCCCAATCTACATGTTTGCTGTGACTCCCTTAAAGAACTTGAATTAATTTGCATGTTGTGCCTAAAAAAAGCAGTGTTAACCTTTGTGCAAGATAGCTTGTTTCTTAATGTATATGATTTATAACATTTTTGCAGTTGGCTTGGCATACCAGTCACATTTACTGAATCCCCCCAGAGCTATTTTGGTAACAACATTTGGCACTTTCCATTTTTATGGCATGGAGACTAATTCAAGTTTACAACTACCGTTTTGGTCAAATTCACTTCAGAGATACAGTAGGAGTCCATTTTCCTGCACTGGTTTGCTTAGTTCACTCAACCACATCAGACTGACAAAAATCCCTTTCATAATTTCCCTCATTCAAGGTGCTTCAACAGTCCCCTGGGTGCTTTCTTTCCATTACTCCTTCCATATGGGGTTTTCCAAATTAAATCCCTGACTTCATTCCTGCTTTGAACTATAACTAGGTCTATTACTAGTTGCTGATGCTATTAACGCTAACAGTGACTTGTGTTCACACCCATTTGGGAGTCTCCTTTTCCTGGGAGCTCTGGAATGCTTTTGCAGAAGAGTCCTTAAGAAGGAAAATACCTGACCATATACTCTTGATTTCAACTTGGTGTTTTTTCCAGAGCTGTTCTCTGTATGGCCTCCCACAGCTTGGTCAGTCACTCTCTCCTCAGTCTGCCACGGTCCATCCCAAGTTCTTTTGCCTTAACTGCCTTATTATCTGTTCATTACACCGGCTTTCTGCTGCCCGAGTGTAACTTCTAGGTACTCTCCAGGATCCTTCTCAGACCTGGGGAGCAGCCATCGTGCAAACAAACGCTGCCTAGATCCTTTGGGCAGGCACAGCCACATTTCTTGGAAGCAGGTCAAGGGGGGAAAAGCCACATCTGTGAACAAAGCAGAGCTTCACTGTGCTGGGCACAGGGCCAGGCCTTGTTTGCTGCTTCCTAGAGAGCAGCTCAATGCTGCCTGCTGAAGTTGTCACAACTTCCACAAATGGAGCAGCAGGGCGGCTGTGCTGCCAGCCAGCAACACGCCAGTGTGGGACCTGGCTCTCTTTAACTCTGGTCACTTTGCTGTTGTGGCTTTAACGGGACATTTGGGTTGGAATTCACAAGGAAATCCCACTCTCCTGCATCTCAGCGGTTCCATCAGCACAGGCTAGTGCTGGCTGAATTCCCATCCATGCCAGCACAGTCAGCCTGGGCTTATCCACACCCTTCCCAATGCTTCCCAATGTGGAGGTTGATCCCGTGAGCACAGGGACAAGGTGGGGAGGGGGGAGAGCGGTGGAGGACAGAGCAACACGGGAGGCGACAGAGGAGGTTAGCGACTATTGGGGATGATGCTGGCAGCACCCTGTTGGCACCTATTGGGGTGGATGCTGGCAGCACCCTGTGCGCCCACACGCCTGGACCCGCGTGCCCCCAGCCCGCCGGGTCGCATCCCCCTCGGCTCCTTCCCGTGGTGGGGGGGAGCGCCCATGTCGGGAGCGCGGCCTGAGAGGAACCGGGTTCCGCGCCCGCTCCGGCTCCGGGGACCCCCGGCTTGGCGGCGGGGCCGTCCCCGC
>VZSV01000352.1:275473-367946 GCA_013398735.1 Nothocercus julius
CAGAGCCCCGGGTCCCCGGCCGCACCGCGGAGGCAGAGCAAGGAGAGCAGCCTCACGGTGAGTCCCGGCGGGGCGGCGGGCACGGCAGAGGCGTCGGGGCGCAGGGGAGCTGGTCGGTGGGGAGTCGGCGACAGCCACCCGGCCCTGCGTGGGGATGGGGTGCGGGGATGGCTGAGAAGGGGGCCCTGATGGCACCCCCAGCTGCATCAGCAAGAGCGGACGCTGCCCATTGAGAGAGGAGAGGCTGCACTTGGCGCCTGTGGAGCCACATCTGGAGGGCTGCGTCCAGTCTGGCGTTGCCTGCACACGGGGGACAGTGATGCAAAGGAGAGAGGCCGGTGGAGGCTGCCAGGAAGAGTAGGAGCTGATGGGAGCGACGTGGGAGGGGAGGCTGAGGGAGATCAGCCCGCGGGTGTCTGACTGCACACGGGTCTCTGCAGCCCTTCGGGCAAGTAGAAGGGGCTAGAACCAGACCCCAGTCAGGGGGGCGCAGTGAGATGACAGGAGCAGCGGTTGTGTCCTAAGAAGGGAAGTTCCAGTTAGACAGAAGGAACAAATTCTTCACCATGAGTGATTTTGCTGTGGTTAAGCACTAAGAGTCCCAGAGAGGCTTTGCCATCTGTGGCCTTAGAGATTTTCAAAACATAGTTCCAATATGCCCTTTCTTATGATTCTGGGACGAATAGGAGGTAAGGAAGTAGCTGAAAGTGGGAATGTGCTTTCTGCAAAGCTGCTGGCTCTGGATCAGGTGTCCTGAACAACCACTGAGCTGTTATCCAATTTCTCTTTGCCCTTGCTCCAAAATGCCCTGAATACCTGAAGAAATATTAAAAAATTGAAGAAACAAATGTTAAAGAGAACACTCATTGCCCTTCCAGACTCAAATTTTTCTCAGTTACCTTTTGTCAAAAGGTATTTTGGGGTCCAGTTGGAGATTTGTGATGAAAAGTGTAGGCAAAGATTTTAGGTGTCAGTGTGCAGTTAATCTTGCACTTGCTTTTAATAATAATTAAATAGAGTTGGTTCAATTAAGGTGTTTTCAATATCACATTTACAGACATTAATGTCGTCAGTATGACTGGGGACGTCATCTGGAACACAGTTTGCAATTCTGGACTTCTCAGTACAAGGAAGATATTTAAAAACTGGATGGAAATCAAAAGAGTTTAATAACAGTGCCTGGAAATAGAATGGTTTATTTAAAAGGAAGTAATAAAGAAGATAAATGAGTAAAGAGTGATAAAGGAAAAGGAATAAACATAATTATAGCCTGCAAACATTGGAAGGGTGTAAAATCCAAGGCAACAGAAAGAATAATTTAGTGTTGTACATAATTGCTTAATTGTATGACTGTTATTACAAGAAGGACGTTATTGTCTTGTCTGCATTCTCAAGTATAGCTTGTTGCTTTAACTGTCAGTGTGCATAATTCCCTGATTTTTTGATGACAGCAGGTGGGGTTTCAAAAGGAACATGCATATCAGTCTCAGATGGGACTGAAATGTAAGCCATGTAGATAACACTTCTGGAAAAAAATTAAAATGTCTTCAGTAATGTACTTGATTATCAGAATCAGTCTTTAGGATTGAAAAATGTATTGTAGATATATAGAGATATTTTGGTACAGTTATGAAATAATTCTAGGCTATTGGTTTTGACAGTTTTGCAAATGTCCTGGGGAATCAGCTGCAGGATCTTCAGGGACGTGGTAGCTGGGACTGGAAAACCAAATCTTCGAGCTGGTTCTCAGCCTGCTCCCTATCTGCACCTGAGAGACAGGAGCAGACCACAGATTTAATGTCTGGTCCTAATGGGCTGGACATGGCCTCTGAATAGGATGTGCTCTGTTTCAGAACGCCATAGAAGCAAGGAGGAGTGCATATTTCTGCAGTACTTGCTGTTTCTAGGGGTGAGGACTCAGGTTGTTCACAGAGGGTGGTTTTATACTGTTTTATCTGCTGGCCTCTGTGCCATCTGGTAGTGTCTGCAAATCAAGGAAGTGTTGAGTGTTATGTAAGGATCGCCACGCGTGCATCTCTCTAGCAGAAGTCCTACGCTTTAAAATATGGTGCATCAGACAGACAAAAACAAGCTAATTTTAACAGCTGTTTGCCCCAAGCCATTGCTTGCATCAAGAGAGTATTATGAAAGATGGTATTCTGATATTTAGTGTAAATGGCAAAGCAGTGCAACTTTTACCTCCAGTAGGAGTTTACATTTGTTCAGGCATCGCTTGAGCTGATGTTGGGCTGTTCTGGTTCGCAGAGCGACGGACATGTCCCTAGCTTCTGGTTAAATAGCTTTTTGGGTCTTTGAGCAGTCAGGACGTAGCTTCCCTTGTTGCAAAGGCGAATTGCGCGATGGACATATGGGGCTGAAATGCAGCAAACATCAATCCTGGGGTGCTCAAACCGCTGAAGTCTCTTAATGACACCGCAAGAACCAGCTGCAGTGTAGCCACTCTTCGTCTTGGTACATTCAGCAGAGCAGTAAGAATTTGCTACATCTTTCCTAGGAATGTAGTTGCATTTATAAATTTAAAGAAGAGGTGGGGAGCATGGGTTGCCCTTGCTTTTGGCCATCCTGAAAACAGTTGTAAATTAGAGTATTTCTTGTCCATATGCACTCAGCAATGTTTTCTGTTCAGTAAACAGATGTTTCCAAAGCTGTTCATTTCCCTGCTTTCTTTGGAAAGAAAACCCCCTGCTGGGGTTATATCACAGAACTATTATGAAACTGCGATTTGTGCAAATTACTGATGCTCTCTTAGGAAGCAGAATTGCCAGCCTGTTATCTGCATTGATTTTTTTTTAATTTTAACCTGTATGGTTTGCTATCTGATCCCTGAAGTGTCATGTAGCTGCCCATGTGATGCACCCTAATTTTAATTAGGATACTTGGATAAGATGGAGCTCCTGCACTGCAGATGAGGGAGATTTTACTGATAAAGACCTTTTGGCAAGCTCTTGGGTATCGAATTCAATTCATCTTGCTGTCTCTGTCCTGAAGAGACCAGGATCTGCTGTTTCTGAACATGCTGCAGTGCTCTTCCTTATTCTTCTAAAGCTAGAAAGGAAGGAAAGATGATGAGGAATTATTCTTCCTCTAGTTCTGTGTTTAATTTATGGAATGAGATCCCATGGTGATTTTTGATGTTATTCATAGCAACACAGTGGAAATGATCTTCTTTCTGTAAGAAACAAAGTTGTTTTCTTGGCTAAGTTTCTTAATAAAAATGAAAACATTTGCAAATGACCATTCAGAAACAAGGAAATGTCCAGGTGCTTTTTGTATGGTGCTGGGGAGAACATCTCTTCCTCGGAACTGAGACAGTGGTGGTAGTGGTGAGGACCTCTGAGCATTGTACATGGCAGGAGGTGGGAGCAGGAGAGTGGGAAACAGCCTGTGTTTTTTCAGTGTTGGCATCAAGTGCCTGAGCCAATTCAAGCATGTACTCGTCCCCAGGCTCCATTCCTTCCATCTTCCTCCCTCTGCGCTGCAGGTGCTGGATCAGGATCCTTGTTAGCCATCATAGCTTATAGGTTCAACAGCAGATATCTTGCAAGATGGGCATGAGAAACATCCACAGGTTTGTGTGAACCATTGCATCTTTCTGTGGCAGGCAAGATTCAGGCTGCAATTTTGTTAACAGAGTTCACATTTATAATTCATGTGCATCGTTTGTGAGGCCCTGTGTTTCATTTGAAGCGTATCTGATAACATTGTATTTCTGCACGATAAATTGCTTCTGTGTGAGTTTCTTTCTGAAAAACGCTCGAGTGCCTTAACAAGGGAAAGCATGATATGGAAAATGCTAGCATTTATAATACTTATGTTGGACACAGAACTGAATGCATGCTGCAAATGGGAAGAGAGGATAACCTGCATGTAATAGCTTAATATTTTGTGTGGCTGTGCTCTGCATCTATGATTACCACAACATGAGATTGCTAATAATTCAGTTCCATTCTCCATTCCACTCTGGAGTTGATAATAAGGCTGAATCTTTCAAAAATTCATTGCTTTGGTATTAGGGCACTGACCAAGTAATCTCTGGACCTCTCTACAGATAAAATCAATAAAGTGGGTTCCTAAACAATTTGGGGAGGAAAACTTAGCTTTCAAAATAGGGAATGCCTGTTTTTTTTTTGGTTAAAGTTTAAAACTTTGATTGTTTGGTTTCTTTTTTTTTGTTCTACCTTACTTACAGTGGCACTCTGCAGACAGCTAAAGCCATCCATGAATTCTTGGTATTAAAGTTCCCCAGGCACTCAGTGTTCAGTATAGGCATGCTTGGCCTTCCCTGTCTTGGCAGGGTTAAAGCTACTCAAGACATAGTTTATGCTGAAGCTTTTCTGACATCTCCAGCCTTCGGAGTTGTCTGTTTTGCCAGCATGACTCCATTTTGGTAGGTGACATTAGAATACACTTATTGGAGTGGGCTGTTATACATTTTGTTTTCAGGTCTCAGCTGAGTTTGTAAAGCAAATTCCTAGAGTTAAACCAAACACAACTTGGACAAATTTTCTTCTTTTGTCACCCTTTTATAACTCAAACATAAGCAAGACACATCTAGAAAGTAAACAGCATGTTTCACCGTCACTACCAATATACTCATATGATGTATCAGTCAGAATACTGATGTATCTGCAAAGTGAAGAATTGCTTTTGGTTTTAATTGGTATATAGGCAAAAGTATTTTCATCTATTTTTTGAGTTTGGTGGAGAGAGAATTGCATCAAATAGTGTTGCTTGTCTATTTTATTTATTTATTTATTTTGCATCAGTCTCATCACCATATTTCTGCAGAATGTTTTCTCTGCCTATGTAAATTTTTATGATCTTGGCAGTCGGGTGACTCTGACAAATATATTGCAGTGTCATTAGGGTTCAGAGACAGCTGAAAATAGGGTTTGTTTTCCTTTTGATAGTTTGTTTAGCATATGCTTGGAGTACTCCTTGTAGTTGTCTTTGAACTGAGATTGTGTTGTTGCAAGATGACAACACAATTATTTTTATTAGAGAACAGGTTGGTAAGGCTTTAAATTATAATGAGGTTGATTTTCATCTGAGCTGGTCCAAGGGAAATCTGCTTAACATAATGCGAGTCATAGTGCCTTTTTTTCTCTTAAGGTTCTATAACCCTGTCATTATGTCAAGATATGTATTTTAATTTGCTTGATTTCTTGCTAGCAACTATAGCTGCAAAAATCACTTCCTGCGTGATTGTCTTTCAGGCCTTAGTCACCACTGTTGAAAGATTTTAGCACTTTTGTTGTCTTGCTGGGTGAATTTGGCTTTTGCACTTAACCTGATCCACCATCAAGTATGGAATTAATGAGATCAGAGGTCAGTAGAGAAGGAAGTGGAAGATGGGACTGATAAAACTATTTAGTAATGTGACTAGTAAAGGTCAGGACTTCAGTTTGAAAAGAATATTTTGTCTCTCTTTAGCATCAATCAAAAGAAAAAAAAACAATAGTGGGATTGACTTGGTAGTACTAAAATGTTCTTCCTAGACATATGTGATTTTAGAAAAAAGAAGAAGAGCACGAGAGGGCTGCGATATGGACATAATGTGGTTACTTTAGTCTCCATTGCTTTTTGTCCTGGTAATTTATATTACAGAATGCAACCTTTTTTACCTGTAAGGTGTGTTGTCACTGTGTGTTGCTTCAGCTCTGTGTTCTGGGTCAGGGCTTGTCAGAGGCTGTCTGGTTGTCTGTGCCCTGAAAGCAGCAATTTGTCTTGAAGTTCTTAGCTGATATTTTTAAAACAGTTGAGGTCGATCGGTTCTAAAACTCACTGCAGGGAGCGAAAAGAGTGAACCTTTTTGTAGGGGGTGTTAAACTGATGCTTTTTTTGCAGCCCCTTATATTTTACCTGCCTAGTGCCTGAGAGCTGCTCAAGAAACCTGTCCGTGTTCTGCATGTGCACAAAAAGAAAAGTGGCCAACCAAGTCCTTGCTCATCTGAAAAATCAAAATCACATGATAATGCTTTTACAACTGGATATGTATGTGCATCCCATGGTGTTGCAGGTTACATTTGACCTGGACACAGGAGAGAGTGGAAGAACACCTGCCTGGGGACTGTTGACAGGCATTTGTCCCATTTTGCCTTTTCAGAGTTAACAAAGTGTTTTTCATTTGCTTGTCATCACACAATATTATGAGGTGTGTGAGCTCCATGGCACCTGTTGTGGTGTATTTCTGGACCACACTTGCCATATGCTTTTCCATAGCCTTTGGGACCATGTGGTCAAGTTCCTGAGCATTGTGCCATGGTTGCAGTAATGTCTCCCGCTATTGTGGCTGAGCTGTCCTCTCATTAAGTGCATCTCTGGACTTGGCTTGACACAAGGTTCTTTCTGCGTCTGGACAGAGAAGCGGCACACGCTCATAACTGTTTAGATGTACATATTGCTGTTTTTTCTCCTGTGTGGGGGCTTATTCAGGATGATAGGCTCTGTTTGCAGGTTTTTAGGTCTAGTGGTCCCTGAATTGAGAAGGGAAGATAACCTAACTACTTAACTAGAAAAACAGGGCAAAGATGGGCTTTCAGTGCTGCCCTGAGATAATTGAGCTGACAAGGAAGAGGCAGGAGAGTAAAAGGTTAGCAGAGATGGAAGGCTGTTTGTGCAAAATCTCCATTATAAATGGCCTTTATGCTTGATAGTGTGATAGTGACAGGTCAGCCTAGGATAATGAAGATAACTAATTCTTCACCGAAGTCCAGGCAAGTCCAGCTGAGCGTGACTCTTTACTGATGCACACCATCATGCTATAGGAAACCTTGAATGCCTGGACAAGAAGCACTGTGGGACAGTGTTAGCAGAAGAGTTTGCAGTCCTTCAACTGTCTCACGCATGTTTGGCTCTGAACTGAGTTGAAGTTCTGTAATTCCTCATAGGTTCTGCTGCAGGAGCATGTGGGAGCAATGATTTTTTTTAGGAGAAGGGGGATGAAGAGTCTGTCAGAAAGCTCTTGTGTTACATATGGGACAGCCACTGAAACTGCGGCATGGGCAAACAATAGGGAGCCAAAGCGAGGTTGTTGGAAGAGCGCTGTATCAACTAGTGCATTGATCTGCCATTATTAGTTTATACTAGGTCAGCACTCTGCAGCATTTGCTGTGACTTTTTGATCCTCTCTGAATAGCCTAAAGGCAGATTTACTGCGTGTAAGCAGTACTGCCCGAGGTCCGTCTGTGGAACCCTGTCCACAACTTTGTTCTTGGATTTGCCTTGAACATCTAATTAAGCAAAGATAAAGCTTGTAGTTACATGTGTGAGTCTCTTCCATCCCTAATTTCTCTTAATCTCTTGATTAGTATACAAGAATCAATCATGCCTAATGAACCTATTGGCTCGGTAACAGGGACTGCTTTTAATGTGCCTGCTCAACAGGGATTTTGGGACAGCATTCTTTACTGAACACTGACTCTTGCTGATGCTTCCCCTGAAGGGCTTAAGTCTAGAGTTATTCTGCAATGGTTGTTACACTCTTTATATACCTTCTGCTTTTATCAGGATGCATTCTGTGGTGAGATAACTTAGTGAGATCTTGAATGTTTTTTATGCCTTTGTTTAATCACTGTGTAATGGATTCTCACAAGGTGCTGTGTGTTTTTGCAAACTGAAGATTAGCTGATTTTAGAGCGTTTCCATCCATTTTGCAGTAGTATCACCTTCATCTGAAAAGGTCTTTGAGACAGAATGAAGGGCTGTGCACTGAAGAAGTAATACCTTTTCTGTAATTCTGTAGAAAACAAAAGTAATCGAGATTTTCTGATGAAATATTCCATTAGCAGTGGCTTCAGTGTTTGCTGCTTATGGTACTATTAGGAGTTTCTTTAAAAATGTTCATTTCTCTTGTTCTTGTTTTTCTATCACGTGTTTGTGAGGGATCTAGGAGGACTCCTTGCATGGTAGCTTTCAGAACCAAGCAAATTCTCCTCATGTGGAGCCGGTAGTTTATTTTTCTTGAAGCTGACAATACAGCTTGCTCTGAGGGGCTTTCTGAGAATGCCTATCTTCTGTTTCCATGCAACAACTAATTTCTCTTTACTGACATGCATTCAGATTGGAGTGTATTTATATAAGCTTTTATTTGCATATTTCTCTTCAACAGTTAAATTTCACTGCCTTCTAACTGTCTTTTTTTTTTTTTTTAGATAAACTGTGTGACCTTCCCCCACCCTGATGTAATGCCAGAGCAGCAGTTGCTGAAACCCTCAGAATGGAGCTACTGTGATTATTTCTGGGTAAGCAGACAGACAGCCACATGCCAGCTTTTGAGCTTCAGCAAAAGTGGAACAAATAGCTTGACTTGTATTAAAAGGCACTGAAGAATGTGGGCTGAACTTTGGTGCATTAGGGCAGTGTGAGGGAGAATGAGGAAGCCATCTGAAAACTGCACGGAAACCAGCCAGCCACTCTCAGTATGTGGAAAATTATTAGAATAGTGCCCAAAAAGGCAGAGTGAGTTTGTCCAGCTGGAAGCTTTGGTCACAAAATGGAAAGGATGTGAGAAAAACTAAATATCTCAGTATCTCAGTTGAAAAGTGTGTGTAATTAGAGGGAGAGGGGATGGAGAGATGGATGAGAAACAGGGAATATTTAGTGAAGGTTTCTCAGAACAAAAGAACTAGGGTGTACAATGAAACTAGAGGTATCAGATTTGAAACAAGCAGTTAGTCATGAACTTTGTGAATGCATCAAATTGTACAACTCATTCCCACAGAATAGCCTGGAGGCCACATGATAAGTAGTTTTTCTTTTTTCTCTTTCTTTTAAGCATGAGAGCTGTGAAGGACAGGCTAATTAAATTCAGTAAGTCAGGTCTTAAATCAGCCTGTTCAATGCGGCCTCCAGCACAAGGAATCTGCGGTGGTTGTGTATGCTGTTTATGCCCTCTTATTCTTAGCTCCACTGCTTAAGGCAGGATCCTGATAGCCTTTCATTTGTGATGGTGTAGTTGTCCTTAAGCATGGAGTTGATAGAAAAAAAAATCCTCCACTAGAAGACTTCACCTTTTTTGAGGAAATATCACCTCAACAATGGAAATTCCATGAATTACAAACGTGTTTTCAGTTAACTGAATTTTTAACATATGGTTTCACTTTTAAAAAAATATTTTGTTGTTAGAGCTTCGACAACTCTTCCACTCTTAGGTACTCAGTGTTTTTGTTTTAGGTCTGAACAGGAGACTGTGATGAATTGCCGCAACTTACAAAAATGCGCTAGCATAGTTGTAAATGATTATGTTAATATAATTATAAGTGATTATGTTGCTATGTCAAAGTTGATAGTTTCTTCAGTTGCTTCCAGTCTTACAATCCTGGCAAGCCATAGAGACAGAAATGGCTTGTAGGCTTATTTCTTGCATATATGTCTTTTAGAAGATACCGCTATATTTGTTTTTTTCCATCTAAAGGAAAACACTGCTTGGCTTCTTATCTGTATTTGCTCATGTACTGCTCTCAGAGGAGCTCGACTGAAAGTTGCTTGTGCTCTGCAATCTCTTATCCTTCCATAGTTCTGCTCCCAGGCCTTTCTTTTCATTCAATCTTGTAATCCTGTCTCTGACTGTCGTCTTCTTTGATCCGCTCATCCAGTTATCTCAGTCCTATAATATCTTGCTGCATAACATCTAGCATGGGGCCTGCAGGTGGCCATACATCTTAGTGTCATACGTTGATTAATGTGGCATTTTCTCTGTGTGTATATATACAGCACCCAAGACATTGGAGCAAAAGCTGTACTTCCTAGGGAAGCCTTCTCTGAACCTGTGTGCTGGAAGTGGGTGGGATGTGGAGTTGTGATCTAATGAAAAGCAGAGAGAGAAAAGAATGGACAGAAGAAAAGGTGGCTGTTGTTCCTTGTAGCAATCCTGAAGTCAACGGGAGCAAGGGGTAAAAAGGGTAGTGAACAAATATAGTGAACAAATAGTGAAAGACTGAGTGAATTGCAGTAAAGGAAGCTCTTGAACAAGTTGCTGCTTTACTCTGTTTCACAGTAAAGCTCTGCAGTCTGCTTGGATTTCTTTGGGTGCAGATCAGTTAGGATAGAATTTCGCAATTCGTTGAAGCTCCTTTCTAATTGTGCTGCCACTGGAAGGGGCTGTAGCATCCTCTCCTCTCCTCCAGCTCTGTATTCCCTTAAGCTCCCTTGTGTTAGCTCCAGGATCCATTTTTTTTTTTTTGCAGGGTTGAGTTTTCAGGGCTCATGCTTGCTGGAGCCAGCCCATGGGAGTTATCAGGTATGAAAGGCCATGGGCAGAAGGGAAGGCAAGAGTGCTGTTTTGGCCGCAGCACAGTCTTGTGCTAGGCTAGTTTAAGATATCTGTAAAACTTTGTTTAAAAAAAAAAAAAAGAAAAAGAAAAAGAAAGAAAAAGAAAGAAAAAAGTAAATAATAATCTGGGAATAAAAGGAGGGGAAAAGAGAAATTGTTGATATATTCCTGTGAGAGAGGTTGAGATGTTGCACTTTGCAGCTTATATCACAGGAGGTACTTGCTGCAAAACAGTTTTTTGACACAGTTGCTCTATGTTGCCAGTTGGTCTATGGAGGGCTCAGGCTGCCTTTGAGAACTGCTTCTGTATATCTTTGATCCCCATATTTTTTCGTTGAACTTCGTTTTCCTTCCAGGCTGATAAGAAGGATTCACAAGGGAACAATACGGTATCAGGATTTGAAATTCTTCTTCAAAAGCAACTTAAAGGGAAGCAAATGCAGAAAGAAATGGCAGAGTTCGTTCGAGAAAGGTAATTAGCACTTTGCTATCAAATTAATTATATCTGGCAATATATATAGTTTTTTGCTGACTTACTTATTCCTTATGTATGTTAATCACTTAGCTTAAATTATGTAAAAGATATGCTACCAGTTCTTAGAGAACATTTAATATTTCTTTAATATCCATCCAAATTCTGCTGTTTTCTATCTCCAATTTCTTGCTCTGCCAACCTCAATTAGCCTTTTTAGATGGGGGGTAACCAAGGAGATTCTAAGCTATAGATTTGAGAGATAAGCATGGGTTTGTGAAAAACAGTAAAAATGACATTTAGAAATGAATCCTTTTATCTGAAACATTGAGAAGCGATTTGTTGACATGGAGCATAGGTGCAATTTCTGGAAAAAGATATAAAAAGCTATCACCTGGGACTTAAACTAGTTATGGAGGTGAATGCCATATATAGATATTTAGAGAGAACATGGAGTGCTATTCATGGTCCATTGCTCGGCTGACATGGTGAGTGTACTGTGCACCAAACAAGCAGTTTATAGATGCTCAGTTGAACCTATTTACAGGGGTGATATGATATTGCTCATAAGAAGTGTCACGAGTATTTGAAAACATTTGTCGTGTGTCCAAGCTAGTATAAATCGTCTTGAGGGTGATTATTAAAGCTTGGGAACAAACCAAAGGGAAAAAACTGTATTTACGTGGCAGAGCAATTAGCATTTTCACTTCCAGAGGTATCTACAGCAGTTGATAAAGCTACCGTCTGCAGCTCTTGCCTCACTTTTGGTGCTTGCTTGGTACTTTCCTGCTTGGCTGCTGCATTCACAACTTGGCTATGTTGATTTAAAACTATAGTAGTGGGAGGAATGAACAGGCCAACAAACAGGAATCTACTCTGGAGTTTATGGGGCAGTTTGATCAGGCAGAACTTATAGGTAGGTGCTTTTTGTTTGTGATTTGTTTTCATCCCTCAATCTCATTTCTAGTAAGATGGATGTGACAGCAGTGGAGAAATAAAAAATATAGCACAGCCAATAAAGACTGATGTAAGAGCTGTTCCACATTTAGTTCCTTATGCCTTTGAAGTAACAGGATCCAAATGACAGATGCTGGTGTGATTCTTGAAAAATTGTGACCAAAGAAACCAGGGAGAAGAAAGGATTGCCTAGTAAAGAAAATGTAAAATTGAGACATAATCTTGCCTAAGCTATAATATGAGGAGAAAACGAGCAGAATTGCGTGAAAGAAATGGCCAGGAAAAAGGGGGCGAAAGCTGCTCCAAGGAGAGGATTATGTAATGAAATTTGACAGAAAATAAAAAAGGAGCATTCAAGAGGGAGGGAAAGTTGGCGTGACATGCAAATAGGCTGCTAGAGAGAAAAGAGAGCAATTCTGACACTAGGAAAAGGTATGTCTGTGTTGTTACTAGAGGATTAAATAGGCATGTTATGAAAGAACAGACAGAAGGAGAGTTCAATGTCTGTTGGGAATAGAGGAGGTTTGGAATTGAGGTTGAAGATCTAGATGGGGAGTTATAAAAAGAAATATATATATTTTTTATTCCAGTTGGAACAAATGATTCACAGGTCCTGTGTATGGAAAAGGGTGATGGTGTCAGGCTGAAGAGATCACTTAAGGAAGTTAGAGCTCAGGCCTTTATCAGCAGCCTTTGCATCTCTAACTAAGAGAGAGCAATGGTGATTAGATTTGTATGATGGTCATCAGGGAATATTGCTATCAAGACTTTCAGAATGATTAACTTGTAGGTATCATGCATGTGCAGAAAATGTCCCTCCATACATCAGGCTTCTGCAACCAAGGCTCAGAACAGCTAAGAAAAGAAGGCTTTATGTAGCAAGCTGGAAGACTATGACAGTCTTGCTTTTTTTTTCCTGGCTTTTCTTTTTTTCACGCACATTAAGGAAAGACAAGATAGAATAATCAGAAAAGTAGAAGATGGCAGGTAAAATGATATATTTGACCAATATTTAGACTTTTCTGCCTGTTAATTCTCATTTGACTGTAAAGAAAAATAGAAGCATTTCTACACAAAGATACAGAAGCTGGAAAATAAAATGGAGGTATCGAAACTCTTGGTACCAAGTCATGTAACTGGACATAAGCAGCAATAGCAGACATATGGTAGATTACTAATCATTTTAGACATACAGTGACTGAAGAGAGAGGTAAAAATAGAAGCAAGATTAGATGGAAAAAGAAGAAAATAATTGCAGACATAATAATGAAGATCTGTTAGAAGTCTCCAAATCTCACTTGAATAAGAGAACAATAATCTTTAAAAGTCTATGGCAAAGATAGTAATGAAATTTCCTTTTTACTTGCACACATTTTTTTTTTTTTTCTTTCGGATTAGAAGTGCCAACAGTAATGGCAAAGCCTAGGGATTCTCAGACGTGATATTTCTTTATCAAACAAGGAACAAGAGGCAATGCTAATTTAAAAATAGCTTTTTCAGTAGATGCGTGTAGAGAAGCTGCTTGCAAATAGTAATATTAAACTGAGCAATTAAGTGTTCATTCAATTCTTGTTGAATTACAAGGTAGACGAATATAGGATATAATTAAGGCTTTGAATTTTAATGAGACAGACTTCAAGAAATGGAGGAAAATAATTAGGAAGTTGGATAAACTGAAAGTTCAAGGGTGTGGGTGTAAAGGACAGAAGGAATTACTTAAGACAAAAGTGAAAATATGGTCCAACATTTGCATTCAAGTAAACATTCAGAACCCTACAGACCTACCCAAATAGAATGAGTCTATCAGGATATTGGGAGCAAATATTTTTGTTTGTTTGTTTGCTTTTCCCCACAAAAGTGGGGAACTCTTGGACTTTTGGCCATTTATATGTTTTAGCTGAGTTGGGCTGTGCTTAGAAAACTGAAAATATATAGCAGAAGATTTTTTAGCCACCTGAAATGAAAACATAAGACATAGAACACTTTATTGAATCTGATGAAGATCTGTCTAGCCTAGTGACTTTGTATTTTTGACCACTGCAACATTGTATAGCAATGGCTTCTGCAGTGCAGTTATTAACTAACTATAGGGAAAAAAATACTTCTTTTGCCGTCTGATAATTTCATTGTTGCTTCCTGATCTGGAGAAACAGTGTAAAAATTTTCATAGTCACACAGCTGACAGGACTGTAGATGTCTGTCAGATCTCCTCTGCCACCTCTTCTCCATGTTGCCCATGTTGTCTTAATCTATTTAGCTTCTTCTTGCATGACAGTCACATCAGATTATCTTTGCATCCCTTTTCTGTATCTCTCTAGTTTTGTTAAAGCCATCGTAGGATAGCGTGACTGAAAAGAATGATTTAGGTATGCACACGCTATGTACTCTATCTAAAAAAAAAAAATTGTAAGAAAGTAGGGAATAAACATCTGAAAAGCAGCTAGAACTAATAAAGTTAAAGGATTTCAGTGTCACAAAATCGAATTTTGTGATATTGATCAAAAGACACTTAAAAATGCTTCCTTACACCTTGACAATGTATCCTGCTGCCTTAGTCATGCCAAATGACAAATAATTTCTGCCCTGAGATTTCAGTGCTGCACTTAGTTGGCCACACAATCAGATTCTAAGTTTTCTTACAAATCATTTGCAGTTTGTGCTTGGAAGAAAAAATGAATGATTTACAGATTAATTAATTTAGGTACTTACTGTGTGTCTCGTTCACATATTCAAGACTAAATAATCACCAGGCTTAAGGTCCAGAAGGTGTTTCCCCCTGAGTCAGATTGATGGAACTTGTGAACTCTTTTGCTTCTCCTTCTGTTTTGCCTATACTTCTGTTCCTAAGCTGCTCTCGCAGTATTACCTAGAAACTCCTCCTTTTGTAGGGAGCTAGGTATAGGTGAAGCCCTTGATCTATCTTGCCATTTTTTCTGACACATTATAATTATAGTTTGGTCTTGTAACAGCAGACTTGGGAAGAAGCATTTGTGGTGTGGGAGTGAGGAGCAAAGGTAAACAGCTGACTGTAAACGTGGGCAGTTGGAGACCGGGCCCCAGGGATCAGCCAAGGTTGGCTTGGGAACAGAGAAAGTCATTCTTAGAGAGAGGAACTATTTGATGAGAAATTAGTCAAAATCAGCAGTGTATTTTCTTTTGTGAGATGCTCTAAATGGATGAAGTTGTGTGAAAAGCACTGCAAGACAGTGATGTAGATACTGTCTATCACTGCTAGTGGTTAGGCACAGTACTCACTGTACCAGTTCTGTTACCGAACTGATGAGGGGGAGGATTTGGAGAAGGGTGCTGGCAGTCAACTCCTTGGTCACAGGTGGAGACTAAAAATTGGAGCCTTTGAGTAACAGAGGCAATTTCTGAATTGAGTTGCTGTAGATTTAGTATTGGGTTGTTTTCGTTCCCATGGGAGGGGGAGGATGACCCCGTTTACTGGGAAAGGCTCTACTTCTGTTGCTTAACCTCTGCAGAGAGCTGAGTATAGCTGTGGGTCTCAACCAGGTGCATCTCATATATTGACATCCTGTTCAGCTAGTCTATGCTTTCAGCAGTCCAGAGCCAATTTTAGATGGTTGGAGGGAACCCATTAGTCCTGAATATGGCAAGCTTGGCAGCATTTGTCTAAACACCTACTGCGAACTGGTATGCAGAAAATTTCCCACCTTCTATCTTCTCAGTAGAGGAAATAGGTTTGGAAACAGCCTCCTCTTCAGGAGCAGGAGATGACAGTTCTCTTTCCAAGATGTTATACTGAGCAAGCTCATTGGAAAACCTACAGGTAGTCATTTGTCCTCCAGAGGAACTATCATGTACACCTTGCAAATGTTTGACTAGGAAAAGAAACCAGGGTGGGGAGGTAATTTAGGTTTTAGGAATGATGCATGTTATTTCTGAACCTTTTCTTTCCCCTGCTGTGCAATAAAACCTGCTCTTGTTACCGTGCTCAACAGCTGCTCTCATTCTTATCCTTGAAGCCATTCCCATAGTACCAACAGCTCTTCTCTTGTACTACCAGATTCCTTCTTTCTCTAAGCCCTTCCAAAGGCAGCTCAGCTTCTTTTACTGATAGAGTGCTCCTGAATGGAGACAGAAAAGCCGGTATCCTGCTGCTACTATAGACAGAACAGGTAAAGAGCAGAGACTGCAGTCCTACACATCTGTGCCAGCTCTGCAGTCTGTAACAGGGCGCAGAAAGCATTGTGGCCCTAGGAAAGGTGCAGACTAGCACTCCAGATACAGGGAACAAGGGGAAGCTATTTATGTACTGGGTGTTTGTTATCACTTTTTCACTGTTTCCTCTTCCTCAACCAGATGAAGCGGATCTCTGGGAGCTGTAACCCAGCTCCCTGCTGGGTTATTTTCTAAACATTTTGTCATGCTTATTCTCCTTGGACTGTATCTTTCTTGCTGTGGGAGACCAGGCTCCAATGGTTGGTGGTAGTTCCACTAACAATGATGTGGTATTGTTTACTTCAGTCAGATTTTCTTCTGTGTTGCTGCATTCCTCCATCTTTGCTTCAAGGATGTGTGACCTCACATTTAGCTGCATACTGAAACACAAGGTTCTCAAGTGAAAGGAGGTTTATAGATAAACCATATTGTACACTGAAAAGAGTTTATCCTCATTCTTTGTGCTCCAAAGCTAACTTTTTCTTCTGATTTTATTGCACGTGCTCTGCTGCATATATTCGTGCTCTTGCCACTGCATTGTTATTATGTGAAAGTGAGAGATGGATCCTAAAATGACTACCAAGCACTGAAGACTGAAAGGAAGATTCCAGTGGCCAGATCCCTTAAAATGCAGATATTTTCTTTAAATTATATGTTTGGGGTGATTCTGCCTTAATGTTTACTCATTGCTCTTTTTATTTTCTGTGTGTGTGTGTGTGTGTGCGCATAGAATAAAGATTGAGGAAGAGTATGCTAAGAACCTGTCCAAACTTTCTCAAAACTCCTTGGCTGCTCAAGAAGAAGGGTAAGTTTGTCTCTGTGCCTATTGTAGAACACAAGGATTTCAACACAAAGGACATTCCTCCTACACAGGTACATGTATTTTTCCTGAGATCTCCAATTCTGAACTGCTGTGAATATGGAAGAGTATTCAAAACATATATACTGCTGGAAGTAGTATAGTTCCAGCAGTATAGTTCCAGTAATATAGTAGTATAATTCAACTGGCTAGGCCAGTAGAATTGCAAGTAGCATATGCAAAAGGATGAAACAACAGTCTCTTTTCGTCTTTGGTCTGGACCTCCAAGAAAAGCATCAGGGTGTTGCTATTTGTACCATATTCACTGCATAAAAGGAAAGGATGAAAGAGGTCTTGTTGGGGAATACTGTGGATGTTCTTCTTCCAAGCAGTTGTTCATCCCTGGCTCTTCTGCTTCTTTCACTTACAGAGTCTGTAGAACATACCAAAGTAGAAACGCTTTGTAAACTAATAAGATGATAGGCGAAGAGCTTTAGATTAGATTGTAATTCTTCAGCGTTAATTTAATAAAAGATACCACTACAGAAGAATTGCAAGTAGTTGTAGCTGTTCCGATGTAAACCCTCTAAGCAATGAAAGCCAAGGTTTGAAATGACTGTCTTCACTCTAATTCTCACACAACATGTTTCTACTCAAAATTGTGGACTGAAACTCCACAGTGCTCAGACGCTGTCTTTAGATGTCCAAGTAGTCAGGAACACTTCACAGTGCTGCTGAATGCAGAGACATGGCAAGATGAGGTCATGGAAAGAGGTCCTGAAATTTCCTTTCCACCTGGTGCTGTAGTGGCTGGTGTGGCCAGGACAAGGAAAAGGCAAATTGGTGAGGCCCTGTGAATTGGTGAGGCCCAGGAAGAGGAAAGTTTCCATTTTTTTAAAAAGTGAGGGAGGAGGGTCAGCCAGCAGGACTGTTTGAAGTCAGAATTGGGACTACAGCCTGTCACACTCAAAGCATCCATATGCCAGTGTCTTCTGCTCATTCCCGAGAAGGTGTGAGGGGTGTCCATGACCTGCACTGCGAACGCACCAGTTGGCACTGCTGGTAATCCTCCATGGAGGATTTTCCAGCTTTGCTACATGGTGGCCTTGGAATTGACTCATGTATGAAATGTTCCTCTGGAGTCCTTTGCACTCTTCTGATGATAAGAGGACCCAACAGTATGTATGCGAATGGGATGTGAGGGCCGGAGATGGAGGTAATTTGTGATGCTGGAATGGTTCTAGTCATGTTGCTGTGGTTATGGTGCTGTTGCAAGTGTATGGAAGATGATATAACCTATGATCATTGAAGTTGCAGAAGTTGAATAAAATGTGTATAAGATGCATAGGAGGTTGAAATGCCCTTTGTACTGAAAAGGTCAACTACAATCATGCAAATAAAATAACTAGTACCAGTGAGAAATGGACAGTGGGAAGGGACCTCAGAGTGGGCAGGTGATGGGCAATGTTTTGGGCTAGTAGGAATGGGCAATTGAGACTTTGAAAAGTGTGGGGGGAGAGGGGAGAGGAGTCAGGAAATTATAGATCCAAGTTATATAATTGCCTGGATAAGTGTGGAATAAACCATCAAACTTTCTAGAAGGATTTAGCAGAAAACAAGGTGATGACTAATTATTGTGGATGTATACAGAACAAATTTTGTCAAAGGAATAATAGGCCATGTGGAAGAAGGAGTTGGCATCATAACTCTTAATTTAGTCTAGTTTTTGACAATGGGAGATTCTTGTAGATAGGTAAGAGAAATGTGGCCTAAATAAAAACTGAGGTGCAAAACTGTTTGAGAAAGCCTGCTGTTTACCAACAGAAAGTAGCTGTGGAGTGAAGTTCCATAAGGTTTATCCTGAGAGAAATGAACTGAAAAAAATGAAGATGCCTCTCAGTGAAGATTTTATACTTTCACAGGATGGGAAAGATAGTTATATAACAGTTTGTGGGAGAAAGATCTGGTTGTAGTGAATCACAAGCTTATTCATCAGCAACTTTACACTAGTGTCTTAAAAAAGCAATTATGCTGAAATATGTAGAAGGAGTGTCTCTCATGATTTATTCCTTTTTGATTTAACAACTGGAAGGCTTCGGCTGGAAGACTGTGTAGTTTTGGTTACGACATTTAAGAAGAATCTAGGCTATTGGAGAGTCTGAAGGAATGCACCTAAACTGATCAGAGACTGGGAAACAACATCTCTGTAGGAAAGAGAAGGTGGAGAGAAGACCTGATAATTTCAAATACTAACAGGCTTCTCCAAAGAAAAATAAAATATTCTGTTCACCTAAAGTACGGTGTGAAGTATAAGGGACAATGGAAAAACAGGCATAGGTGAAAATTTATTCTAAATATTAGGAAAAAAAATTAACTTTTTAACTATTAGGATAAAATGCTGAAATACAGTGCTTAAGGAGATTTTAGAATCTCTATAACTGGAGGTTTTGAAGAACAGTATGGTCAAAGGTTTGTTTCATATGATATAAATACAATTCTGTCTTAATTTAGATAAATTATCTGATGTTTGCTATCTCTTTTCTGTGATTATGCTGTGTATAATATGGTGTTAAACATTGGTACGCGACATGATGTGTACTGTCTTACGAATTTTACTGAGATGATGCTTTTAAGATAGGATATTGATCATTGTTACATTGTTTTTTTAGAACACTGGGAGAGGCCTGGGGACAACTAAAGAAGAGTCTAGCTGATGAAGCAGAGGTTCATCTCAAATTTTCCTCGAAGGTAAATTAATTCTCCCCTTTTCAAAGATTTTTGTCCTGAAGTTGCTGAGAGTCACTCCTTCAGTGGTTATTAATGGGTAAAATACACACCCATACAGTATGTACTTCGAAGAATGAAGAATTTGGTGAATAAACCTCTGAATTTGGTGAATGAAACTGTTTTTCCTGCCAAAAACATAATTTATTTAATCTGCGTGATAAGCAGGTTAGAATAGATCTAGGCCTGTGTTTTTTTCATAATAAGAAGAAATCTGTCTCTAGCTATTATTTATGTACAGGTCTGAATTCTAACACTTTCAAGTAAGCTATAGCTTGTAGAGTTTACTTCTGTAGAGGAATTAAAAATAAAAAATCACGGCTTCTTGAAAAGAATCTAGCAAATCTGTGTGCACGAATTACAACTCAGGGCTCATACTTGTTAGCATTTTTAAGCTTTCTGAAAAGTGCAATGGGAACTTACTTTGAGTTATTTTTGGATCTTCTGTCAAGTGATGCCCGAGGAGATTTCATCTAAAAATTATTATATTTTTCTGTTCTTTTACAGCACATGTGACTTAATCTTGCATCCTGTTACATTATGTTAACCTCTGTGGGTGATCACGTTCAATATAATTCTAGATATCTAAGCACAACGGTTATGTTCTGGAGGAAAATTATAGCTCTGTACTGTTTATGAGTGATTATGCAGAGGTTACTAAGGCAGCTAGCAGTTGCCTTGGTAACCCACTGTTCTTTTTCAAACTTCTACTACTTCAGGGTTCTAATTAGTGAAATACTTTTTGCTCCCTGTTGGCCTCACAATTTGATTTCCAAGAGGAAAAAGTGCATCATGGAGTGGAGCATGCAGGTAGTCAAAAGAACCCATATATCTGGATTCTTTCATTATTCTACTTCTCCATAAACCCTCCACAGGAAGTCCTGTATCATCCTCTGACCTCCCTCCACATTGCTGCTTTATTTGCTTAGGAAGATAAGCAGCTGCTAGTTCCAACTTTATTTTATTAACAGCACACTTTACATTTATTGATTATTGCTATTATTCTCAGAAAAGCCATTCTTAAATATAATAAGTGAATTTCTTATTGATAGTTGAATGAAACCAGGCAGTGTTATACATAAAGCAAGCAGCATAGTGCAGAATATATCAAGAAAATTCAAAACTAAACACTGCTGTGAAGATGCTGAGCAACTTTGATGGCACTCCCTCAGCTTTTAAATGGAGAATCATGGAGAGTGACAGCACTCTCAGGGCATTTCAAAACGGAGATGTTGCTATACTACTGATGCCTGTGCAGACTGGAATGATAGTTGTAGACAATATATGTACACACAAAGAATCCTTCAAGAAGGCCATCATTGTATTGAATCCCTTCTCCATCCATGTAATTATCCATTGCTTAACTGCAGTAAGGAGATTCTGTTCTTGAAGGGAAGATTTGCATAGATTGTAGTAGTAGAAGTCATAATGAGATGGATTGGGCTGAATGTTACCAGACATTTCATAAATGGTGCTAGCAGAGCAAACAAGATAAGTGCTTGTGTGATCAGAAGCAGTTTTGAAGCTGGTTTCTGATAACTCAGCTGCATAGGTTCTCTGGTTTATTAATTCTATGCCTCTGTATTTCCGCCTAAGCCTCTGCTATACTGTTACAGATATACACAGAGAAATTTGTCTTGAATACCTCTAAGGACAGAAATTTCCTAACCTCTCCGTTCAACTTGTTCCAATACTCCACTCACATCCTTCTGCTATTTTTTTAATGATATCATCCTGAACCTTGCAACACTCAAGTTTGTGGCCATTGTCTGCTGTTACACTGTCTGTCCATAAGAAGCAGCAGCTCTATTTGCTGTCATATTATGTCACCTTGATTGTTAGCTCTTAACTGTTAGAATTTCTTTCTTTTTGTTTTCATTATCAGCTTCAGAGCGAGGTAGAGAAACCCCTGCTCAACTTTAGAGAGAACTTTAAGAAAGACATGAAGAAGTGTGACCATCATATTGCAGACTTACGGAAGCATCTGGCCAGCCGCTATGCAGCAGTTGAAAAGGTGGGAGCAGAGAACAAAATTGACACTTTAATAGGATATTGCCTGGGACAAGAAAGCAACAGTCTCTTGGAAAGTTTCTGTTCTACCACGAAAAAAAAAAAAAAAAAAGCACAAAAAGGTTCTTCTGAGGGTTTTCTGTTATAATTTATGCAGGATCCGAACATGGTGTTCTGCTTAGCTGAGTTTTGGGAAACTGAAAGCTACAGCCAATGCCAGGATGTTATTACTGAATTGCTTTTCCATTGCATCGCCCCCTCCTACTTATATTTAAGGAATTTTGAATACATTTGATTAAAATATTCCTCACTCATGTGAACCTAGAAGTCAGATGTATTGCTCTCAAAAATTATTGCATTAGAATAACAATGATGGGTCAGACCAAAGTTTCATCAATCTCAGTATCCTATTTCTTACAGTGGCCAAATCAGGTAGCCAAAGAAGGCAGCTCAAGCATATAATGAGAATTAGCAAAAAACTGTCCCAGGCTCCAGTTTTCTGTGCCTCATAGCAAGTCTTGTTATTTCAAAATCCAAATCAGAGCAGCACCCTAGAATCTGATACTCTTTCAATATAAACATCCATCTGAGGTCACGCTTTACAGAGTGTTATGTTGATGAAAGATGCTATCTTATCAGTAACTGGCAGGAAACTGGATACTTCTGCCTCTGTGATTCTGCCAGGCCAATTACGCCAAATTATTTGTCTGTTTGCTGTTGTATCCTCAGTGTTCTCTTGAGAATGAGCTGCAAATGAAAACAACTTACCCAGCAACCCATGTTGGGACTTTCATTAAAGATTTGAATACTCATAAGAAAATTCTCCCAGGGACAGAGTTTGTAGTAGGATACACAAAATAATTATACTATAGATGTGCAGGGAAGGCATTTTTCTCAAACCTAATAAGTTCTTGACAGTCATATCTGTAAGAAAACAGTCATCAGTAGACATATTGAAAAAAATGAATTGAAAGGTATAGCCTCATCTGCAGTTATGATGGATGATGAATACAACTTCTTACCAAACTCTTTTACTGCAGCTCCCTCTTGTGACCTGCCAGGCTAAGTCCACATCCTTTAAAACAGCAGATTTAAAAGCATAAATTGCCTGCAGAGCACTGTAACTCACAAACCAGTTTGACTGTGAAAAACAGCATTATAATTCAAAACCTCGTATGAATGTAGAAAGCTACACAGTGCTAACAAAATATCAGCATCCAAATTAGCTTTAAATACTCTGAGGGAAGAAAAATGTGACTATTTGATAACAAATTGAATGGTCTATGCAAAACAAGTGATTTTGAATTTATTAGGCATTGACAACAAGCATATGTGGTAATTTAGGATTATTTGTTCAGACACTTGACTCATTTTCCTGTATAATTTTAATAATAATAGTATGCAGACAAATCTGAATTTAAAAGCCTGAAGAAGTTTAAGGTAAGGCAGTTTAAAGTTAAACCTAAGTCAGGCCTTAAGTTCTTGATTTCTGAAATATGAATTACTGTTGGCTAAATCAGTCTTTCATTAATAAGCCTAAAACTTCATGGTTCATTATAAATGTATACTGAAATCCAGGAGGTACTTAAAGAAGAATTCTATAAGATATTTGAAATTTGTTCAACAGTTTAGATGCTAAGAAAGAAGCAAGTGAAAGATTTGGTGATATTGGTTATGTATTTGGAAGAAATTTCAGATTTCTTGTTTATTCCAGGAAAAGCAAGAATAAAACATGAAAATCTGATGTTTCATGTTATATTCTGCCTTTGTAAGGGTAGATAGTCAGAGACCTGGAAAGAGTACAGATGCTTTCCTATTTTTTCAGCAAAAAACATTTTTATGGTGTGATGGGTCACTTCTTGAACACCACACAGTTTCCTAGGAACAATGAATCATCACATTCCAACTTAGGAGTCAGTTTTATTTAGAATCCCTGACTTCTTACTGAGAAATGTTAGCATGGAAGAATCACAGACAGCAGCAAGCAATTGGACATACTTTTCCTGTAAAACATCTGACTATCTTTTAATTGCTCCAAGGCACGGAAGGCCTTGACAGAGAGACAGAAGGATCTAGAAACGAAAACTCAGCAACTGGAGGTAAAGCTCAGCAACAAGACAGAAGAGGAAATTAAAAAGGCCAGACGGAAGTCTACCCAGGCAGGTGAGTACATGCATCTCTGGCCAGCAGGATGTAAATATAGTACGAATAATCCAGCAAGGAGGATGTGACAGGAACAAGATGGGATGTAATTATGTAATTAGCCGTCTATTCTCTTGTTGCAGGGGGAGGGATTGTGCAACTGAAGTTTTTTTTTAAGATTGCAGCTGAAGCGAGCAACAGATTTTCAGATTCATCTGCTTTTTTGGCACTTTATTGGCCAATGTTAAGCTTGATTCTTCCTCAGTTAATGCATAAAGGTCTTTCCCTCTCGTACTTTTTTTCACCCAATCACTTGATCTTTTATCAAACATCAAACATATTATCAAACATCAAGTACATTCATTTTGTTCAAGTTGTTTTTGTTGCCCTTATCAAATACCATGTAACCGAAATGCATTCAGCTCCACAAGGACTGAACTTCAAAAATTCTGGATCTGCATACAAAAGATGAGCCGCAACTTCCTTCTAAGCTCCATAATATGTGGCTGTAATACGTGGCTGATAATGTGTTGTTGTCTTGAACTTTTCAGGAGATGACCTGATGCGCTGTGTGGATCTTTACAACCAAGCCCAGTCCAAGTGGTTCGAGGAAATGGTGACCACCACTCTGGTAGGTAACTCTGTCTACCATCTTACATTTAAAACACTGTGAAGTTGTAATAGCTTGTAACTCACAGCTAGTCACAGAGCAAAGCAGTGGGAAAAATTAGATGATAAATCTACTCTGTTTCATGTTTTCAGTTCCAAGGAAAAGTCGTGTTATTTGAGGAAAGAAGAAAAAATTGTTTTCTTTGCAGAATACTTTAAAGTTGGCAGTTGCTTAGAACGACTCAGTAGCCAGGATGCTGGAATTAACCTCAGGGAGAATGAACTAATGAGCAGGGAAGACAAGGAAAAAGACATGATCAAGCATTTAATCCAGTTATATATATATATATATTTTTATCCAATAATTTTATTATTTTTTCCTAGCATGACCAGCTTACAAGAGGCATAATGTAATTGCCATTTTTTTCTGTTTGTCTGAAGATAACACAGTTCCCAGTAGTCTCATTCAGGTCTTGTACCTCCAGATGTAGTAACCAAGATGCCATCATACTCTTCTGCTTTTGATGTGCTCTTATTCTCTAAAATATCTGTACTTTGATTTCATGGCATCTGCCTTACATCATTTGTTAAAGCCCTCTGGATGGCAGTCAGTTGCTACCAAAAGTGGGGAATAAAATGTCATTTGCATGCATATTTTTCACTATACAAACACAAAACAGGAAATTGCTCCAAATAAGAAACAGGGTAGAACAGCACTGAGCATTTGGAAGTGTGTGTGTGCAATGTTTAAGCCCTCTTAAATAAATAAAGGCAGATGGATGAGAAAATCCAGCAGATAAATCTCTTTTGAAAATCAGAATGAGAAAGAAAAAGTTTGCTATCCCGAGGCATAAGGGATGTGATTCTCCTCTTACCTGCACTGGTATTTTCTCACTGACACAAATGATAGAGAACATAAGTGCCAGTGATTTCAAGATGGAATGAGAGCACATATGAGCAGATATGTTAGCTGTACTAAGAGGAAACTTGTCCCATTATCTCATCTGGTGAACACTTAAAGTTGCTTTTAGGATGTCTGATTAGATCCATGTAGTAGGTCTGAGCTATGTACCACAACACTGTTTCCTCCTTCCCCATGAAATCCCTATCTGAAACTAGCAACAAAGCATACAAAGCTTCCATGAGGAAATGTTTCCCTTTTCCTTGCAGTGCGCCTTCAGGCAGTAGCTATTGTCTCTCCCTTGGCAGTCTCACTTTTAGCAAGGTTTAAATATTCTGTCCTGTCCTTTGGCTCAGGTTGAAATGATTTCTCTTGTTTGCTGCTTCATCAGAGATGTGTGACTGCCAAGTTCAGCTCTAAAGTGTGACCCTGAGGCAGCAGCACACTAATTGGCAAACTCTAGGCCTTCAAGCTCAGCTTGCAGGAAAAATGTGGACTCTTTTTCCCTTTTCAGGAGCTTGAGAGACTAGAAGTAGAAAGGGTGGAGATGATTCGGCAGCATCTTTGCCAGTACACACAGCTGCGGCATGAGACAGACATGTTCAACCAAAGTGTAAGTCTGCTTTCTACTCAGCCCTTTTGGAGTTTACTGCACCTCATCTGAGCAGAACGCTGCATATTCTTATCTGACTGGCTTTGTGAAAAAGGGGAAGACGATAAACAGACAGCTTTACTGATGTGGGAAGAAGTATAATCTTAAAAAAAAAAAAAAAAAAGGCTAGTTTTCAAATATTCAGATACAGGGGATGTTCACTGATCTATAATATTATAGTTGGACTTGATGTAAGGTATATATTGAAGTACAGGAGTCAAAAGCTGACTGGCCAATGCCTGGTATAATAGAACCCTGTCTCTGCTTGATGTTAGAAGCCTGCTTTTTCTCTGCTTACCCCTGTTAGGCTTCCCATTCAGACCTGACTTTTGGCCACCCACCCTCGAGTACATGCAGTCCTCACTCATCTGCAAATGTAATGTAGGCATGCCCATTGCTGCTTAAGACTGCGGAATAATGACTGTCTCTAGTTGAAACATGTTTTTGACATTTTGATTCTTTTTTTTGTTCCTTTTAGACAGTTGAGCTGGTGGATCAGTTGCTTCGGAAAGTGGATCCTGCCAAAGACAGAGAACTGTGGGTAAAAGAGCACAAAACTGGAGATATTCGACCTGTGGACATGGAAATATAGACTGATCTATAGTTATATGTGATGGGTCCACTGAATTAACCAGGCTAATTCTTTTATTTTTTAAAAAACGAGTCAGAAGAGCACAGAGAGAAGGTTTTTCCACTACCAGACACCTTGTAATTTATGCCTGCACAGGCTATCTCTGTTACATTTAGTTATTAAAATGGTCCTCATTGTGCTAAGCCTTAAGCACCAAACATTCCAGGGTTGAGAAACCAGATGTGTACTTCCCACCAGAGGTTCCCAATTGCACGCAGCTTCCAGAAGAAATCTGCTTTCTGGTACAGAGAGCTGTATTCTTCAAAGACTTTGTGCTACAACCCTTGCATGACTCTTTTTATATAATTATGTTAGAACAACCATGCAGTGAGCTTCTGGCTCTCAAGTAGATAACTATTTGAACATGATGCAAGGAGCAAGGAAGTCATGAATCCCAGGTCTGTCACTGACTGCTTACATGGCCATAGGCACCTCAATTAACTTTTCTGGCTTTTCATCTATAATAAAAACTCTTCTCACATTAGTTTTGTGAGGATACATTTATTTTTTTTAATGCAGTTTCCCATCATGACAGTGAAAGGATGACCCTTTTCCAAAACAGGAAGTAAGGCAAAAGGCAACAGAGAAGACTCCTGTCCTTCCAGTTTTATACTCCCTCTCAGGGATGCATAAGCCCATTAGTATCATAATTTCTGTTCTAGGCCAATAGTTATTAAGGTTGAAAGTGTTATCACCATTATTTATGAGAAGGACTTGGTTGTGCTATACCTACCTCATTAGCTGTCTGAGTGCTCTCAATGGCAGGAAGAGGTTATTTACCAAGAAATAAATAAGATGTTCAAAACTTTTCCTGCTTATGCAGGATGTTTTCCCATATTATCTTTCCTTAAATATAATTTTCTTATATTTTGTTTAAATATAAGGTTTAAATTGGCCTTTGTTGGTTCCTTCAGGTGAATAATCACAGCCTTTAGATGCCCTTAATTGAAAAGTCACTGCTGAGTTCTTGTCTAGCTATATTGTGAGTTTTAATCTTTTTATAGCTTGATTTTCAAATGTGCCATGTATCCATGATTCTAGATTGTTTCAAATGTAGATACAGGTGCCTTCTGCACAATCAGATTTTTAACCTCAGAGTTTTCCTTGTTACCCTCACTATGAACTACCAAATATTCACCTCTACTCTTGGCACATAATGTTGTGTAGTTTGGAGACTCATTTTGCAAAGCCATTTGTTTTCTTCTCCCACTGTTATTTTTTATTTATTGTTGGGTGTTGCTGTTGATACATTTTCAGCATTTCAGACGGTGGCAAGATTCTCAAGATTCTTGCTTTATATTCAGCTTGATTCTCACCACTGTGGCCTTTACTCAGTGTTTACTGTTTTGTCTACAGTTTCCCAAACTGTATTATTTGATTTGATCCAGAATCATGCTGCACTTCATCTCATTATTTATATATATGTATATATATATATATTTTTTTTTCCCCTTGGCACTGAATTGCTGCTTTCTTTTATCCTACTCCTATGTTTTTATTAACAAATCTCAAGATGCTGTGACCAGGTGGTTCAGCATTAATATTCCCTTTTACAAATACAAACTGAGACACAGAGGAGCATTATCTGAAACATATTCTAAATATTGCTGCAGTGATTATTTTTCTGGCTTGTTATTTCAAACTAAATTTCATTGCGTTATCATCTTGTTCCCTCTTATGCAACCATTTCTTTGCCAATATAGATTCATAGAAAAAAAGTCTTTAGAAATCTTTGATGTTCCAGTCCCTTTCTGCAAGCATCTCCTTAGCTGTGGTTCTGCAAAACTTCATCAGCTGCAGTATCACAATCACTGCAAGTTCAGAACTGTGTCACTGTGCTCTGGTGTTCCTCATTTTTTGACCTGACACCTACAAAATTGCCCTTCAGTTACATGTTATTGAATTTGTGACTATAATTTTATTCTCTGTGTGGGAAGCGTCCAGCACGCTAGAACCTGAATCTCTCCTAAGCACCTTCAAATACCTTTGCAATACAAATAAAATATTTGTCTAAGCACTGCTGAGTCTTTGAGCTCTGTTAGACTAAAAAAAAAAAAAAAAATTCCTGGACTCCTCTTCTGCTTTGCAAACCAGGAAATTTTGTCCTGATCTGATCTTTTCAGCCTTATTATTCAGACAGTCTCTGTCCTTAATACTACAAATAATATTTTGGCATACCGATGCGAATTTTTGCTATCTCGACCATGCTCTTTGTAGGACCGGCACTCTTTCTGCAGCCCCACTCCAGCCAAAAACAAAAACAGCAACAAAAAAAGCCCTGCTACATCCAAAAGCTAATGGAGTACTTAAGAGTTAAAATCCCACCCAATCCCTGTTTTCTCAGATGTGTTGTAGTTGAAATGAACAGTCTTGAGAACACCTCACAGTATTTTTAAACTCTTGATTTCAGAATCAAACCATTTGTGCACTTTATACAGTATTCTGCTTAATAGATACCTGAAATACTTTGTCATCAATTACATTCTTTCCCTCTTTTTTTCATAGATATTTGTTATTTTATCTATTTTGAACTGGAAATACTGTCTGTTAGCACAAATACCTCTCAGGGCTGTTCCTATGCTGCTCTCTATTCTCATTTGTGGTTTCTGGTGCTTTTTGCTCCAAACACTACTAGACTTTGGTCCATTTGAAATGTTATAGGAATGTGAGCTTGCATACAGCCATAATTCTCTTGACAGAAGCTGTGTTTTTCTTTCATATCCATAATCTAAAGAGATCACTTACACCTAACTTTTTCTTACTGATGGTTAATCTTCACCAGACAGAACAAACTCTCACATAGGACTACTACAACAGGTGGAATACTTCTTATATTACGGGACTTTAATATGTAATTGGTGAAAATGTTGGAAGTTTTGTTGTTGGTATTAGCCAGTTTTAAGGTTATTTCTGTTAAGTGGAAACCCCTTGCGATATCACACTACAGTTACTCAGAATCAGTGTTAGTCTATTCCCTTCTTTAATGGACCCTCTAGTGGACTGTGAACATTATGATGTCTTACAAGCAAGGGAAGGCTCTAGACCCTATGCTTCTGAATGGACAACAACTTTGAAGTAGGTAGTGGCATCTTTGAAGTGGAGCATAGATCCTTTATCCTCTTTTTATTCATTCTTAAGAAAGCGATGCTAAGAATTCCTCATCCATTCATCACCAACTGAGTTTCAAAAATACAGTTATTCCCAACTATTCCTTATATATTAACTCATCATAAATAGCTTCTTTACCATACCAAGATCAAGCTTCATATTAAGTTACAATAGCTAACATCTACAAAGCATTGTGATGTTTTAATGTAAATGAGTGTCAGGGATTACAAAAAAGAAGACTGAGTACATATTGAGCTCAGAGATCACTTTTTCTTGCAGATGTTCCACATACCTGGTGGTAGTTTTTAATATTTTTGACATCTAGTGATATCAATCTTTCTTTATTGTTTGATACACTTACCTTAAATCTTGGTATGGCTATATGATCACAGACCAGAAGGCAAGCTTTTGATTAATGCCATTTATTTTCACATAAAGAAGTACAATAGTGGAAATTTGCCTTTGATTCTCATCTAATAGTTCTCCTTGGTCTGGTCTTTGTCAAAGCATCTATGTTTCAGAAGGCTGCCTTTGTTGTACAGCTTAGTCTGTCTATAAAATATTGTGGCAACTTGTCTTATCCTGTCAAGCCTCGTTCTGCAGTGATCTCCGATTCAACCAGAGCTTTCTGCCATTGCATAAGCTAGAGGGCTTCATGAATTCTGTCTGCTTTGAATCGTTTTGGTATCCAGACTTAGGTGCCAGAACAGGTGAGTTATTAAGCAACTGTAACCTCACCTACCTTATACAAAATGAGAACATGCTGTTCATCCTCCATAGCAGCCTGCCTGCTATCTGCTGGGCCATCTTCTGGCACAGTTTACTTAATGGAAAGTCCTCCTTCTTTGAAGTCTTTTTCCAAGGCTTGCTTTCAACTTTTTTTTGTAAGAAAATTAATTCTGGATCCAATGATGTTGGCTGTTTCCCAGATGAGTTCCCAAGTGAACTGAAAGTGATGAGTATTTTACCACAGGAACCAAATGTATACTTCTTCCATAACTGGGAGGATTCCAGTTTCCTTCATAGAAGACTTTCCAAAAAGGCCTAATTCCCAACCTGTTCCAGGTTCACTTACTTCCATGACCCACCTTTGTGTGTCACTCCTTCATCTACATCTTTTGAAGTTCTTCAAGCATTCTGTTCTAGGAATGCTATTGCATTATCTGATACTGGGATCTTTCAAGATTACTTTTAAAATTGGAGAAAAAAATTGTAAAAAGGCAAAACAGCAATGAAAAGATCTATGAAACTCCTTGTTTTTTTTCTGGGATACTTTTCCCTTTCTGCAGCTCTGCTTGAACTGCAGAAGGGTAGCTGTACTCCCACCTGCTGCACAGCTACAGTAAGCACTGAAGTTGTTCTTTTTGTGCAGACAAGGCAGCATTCCAGCTTGTTCTCTGTCTCTCTTGTACTTTATTCATCTGTGCAATTTCATTCGGCAGAATTAGCTGCTTTTCACAGCCATACTGTATAATGCCAGTTTGGTTTATGTACCTGTGCTTTGACAGTGAGCTGTATTAAAATCATCCATTTTTTCTTGCCTTTTTCTTTTTTTTTTTTTTTTTCCCAGAAGGAATTTTTTATAAAGCATTCACAGAAAGCTGGCAAATGCTCATTAGCAGTTGTTATTGCTGAGACTTTCTCAGAGGATCTTTAAACTCATCCCTGTTATGTAAGGCATTATTTAAGTAGTTGCTGCAATTTAGAATCTTTAAGTAGGAACTTACACTGTTCTTTTGACCAGTTCTCTAGAAGGGCTCAATATTCAGATTTCTAGGAAGTCAACAGGGAATGTGTTGGTGATAAGACACTTCGAAAATCAGGCTACATGATTGCATGAACCTCTTTCTTTTTTTTTCTTTTAACTTCAAGTAAAAGGCAAACCTTAAAAAAAAAACACACACTTGAATATATTAGAGCTAGCTGCTCTACATAGAGTTTTCAGCAGCTCTGTGATAGACACTGTTTCAGGCTATGTCACGAACATGGTTCTAGAGCTGGGACCTGCTGGTCTCATAGTTCTGATGTCAGAATCCACCTTGCAAGGCAAGGGAAAAACTGACTCTGCTCATCCATTTATCCAGTTGCACACAGGGAGAAAAAGAGCACTGCTTACCCAGCTGGGGCTTTCTCTATCAAGCACCTTAGAAATACAAACAGCACCTTGAAGGTCCCCCTGGTGTGAGTTGATGTAACTTCGTGGTGCAGGCCATCAATTGTTCCGTTCTGAAAAGAAAAATAATAAGAAAAAAAGTATTTTGCACTGTCACAGTCTGTGGGGTCTGTTCCCGGAGACGAGGGTCAGATGTGTGCAATCCCATACATGCTCAGTAAGAACACAGTTTCAAAGGACAGTAATAAAGGAAAAGTTTTCAAAATAATAAGCTTTCCTGATCACTGAGCTTTCTGGAATGTATACAGGCTTCTTGCTCTGCAGCACATGTTGGAATAGATGTGCACCATTACACTGACCTGAGCCTAAGTTAGGCAGAGATGTATCAAGGCCGGCTTGCAGGCTTCTCCAAGAGTTTGGAGCATGCGAGCTCTCTGTTGCATGTATTCTCTCACGTCAAGGCCTTGACTTTTCTGTGGAACTACTGTATAAGTAATATCCATCACTTTGCTTCATACTGCATCTTGCTCACATAAATATGTAGCATCCAGTTCCGATTTTTCCTTTTCATTGTTACTATAGACACACCTCCTATCACTGACCTACACCAGTTTTCAAGACCTTTTCTTTAGTTTTGAATTTTCATATAACATCTTTGATGCTTTAATGTGCTGACCAAATTTCATGCTTTTGGGTATTTTCTGAGAGTGAAGAGTGCTTGCTTTTTAGAGTGTTTTTTCCCTATTTTTATTCTTTTCTTGCCAGCCACTGTGTTTGAAAGTACAATGACTTTTATCTGTGCTATTCAGAGTTTATTCTTTCTTCCTGGAGATTTTTTTTCTGAAGGGACCAACAATATAGAATAATTTGACTTAAATTTTTAATCCCATGCATTCCTCAGGCTGAAAGATTTTGCGTCTAACTAAGCATGTAATTCTAACAATCATACACTGATAAAAACTTTCAGAAACCCATAAAATTTATATTTTATGTCAATAGCATAATAATTACATCAAAAAATGCATAAATTTGAAACATTCCAATTTAATTCCTTCAACTTACATTAAGTTGAACTATTTTTAGGTATATCATAAAAGACAAACTCAGTGGAATTTCAGAACCAAGCATTTCAGCTGCTGTATTCAGGTTCAGTGAGCAGATAACACTATAATTTTGAATACATATAGTCTTTCAGGGCCATTTTTTCACAAATAACGTATTAATAGCTTGAACTGCAGCTCTACGAAAATTCAGCCAGCAGTTGCCCCCAAAGTGCCTCTTTAAATTGTACCTCATACAACTATATAAATTACATTGATTCACCCTATAAATTTCCAAAACTCAGGAGCAGCCAGGATGCACAGATCTCGCAGGATTCTCAACACTCCTTCCTTGCTCTGCACTGTGTAGTCTTTTAGGGTAATCACATATCAAGTAAAACTACCTTTATTTATCTGATCATTTACTGTCAAGCACAGGCATCGTAAGTTGTTAGTGCTGAAAATGGATTAGGAAATGTTAGGAATGTTAGTTTTAAAAGCGACTGTATTATTAAAGAACAGTTGCTAGCCAAATCTTATGACATATCCTTCAGTACACATGTATCTGCAGAATAAGCAAGGAATTTCACATAAAAAATAGTTGAATAAAGGGCATCTTGGACAGAAGTAGTGCTATTTCAAAAAAAAAATGCCTCTTCGAAGCAGTTGCTTAAAACAAATTTTCTGTTACTGGAAGTGTAAAGATAATTAGTGCTTCTGGGGATCTCGTATCTGCATGACATGACAATCTAGTCATTCAAATTTGAGAATGTTGGCCTGAAATCTCTTGTTCCTTTGGAGTTTTTGAGGTGATGGCTGAGCCTAAGAAATTTTCGTGTCCATTTACCATTATGTTACTCCAACAGGGGAAGAACACACGTTAGGGACAAGAACATCTACCATTATCAAAAAAAAAAATAAAATAAAAAAAAGGAGGTACTACTGCTGGTCAAATAGTTTCTCATCCTCCTTAAATAGTTTCCTTTCTTTCAGCAGTCCAAGACAGAGTGAAAAATCCAATGCTAAAAGCAAGGATTCAAAGGCAGACCTGATCAGTAGTCATATACTAAGAGTTTTCTACTAAAATGAAGTTGCCTATTTGGTCATTTTGTGTAACTTTTGCTAAATGCTTTTCAAGTTTTCAGGAAAGTTGTCTTTTGCCAGTACTAATGACTTCTTTATAAAGATATTTAACCAAAATTTTATATCTCTCCATAAATTCTGGCTCAATAGACCCCTTAAACAGTTTATGTATCATGCAACCTCTGTCTGGATAAATATTGGATCATTGTGCAAATTATGATATGGCGTTTGTTCAGTAAAGATACAGGAAGGAATCACTTACTGAAGAACCTGAATGCGGAAGAGATTTAAGGGACAGATCTTCAGCTCGGGTAAAATAGCAAAGTTTCATGGAAGCTAATTTATGTCAGCTGTGGATCTTGTCCTTCAACATTGAAGGCATTTGCTATACATAATTTTTCTGTCTTAGTGTAAAACAATTTCATATGGTTAAACTGTATTTTCCTATATTGTTCTTCAAATTCCTATGCCACAGTGCTCATCTCATCTCCTGTAAAATAAACTGTACAGAGACATATTGAGCATTGCGTTGTCTTTACCCAGCTGTGTTTACTTTTACCAAAGCTACACACCTTTTCACTGCAATACCATCAGAGAACACTGGAGGTGCCAAATGCACACATACAGCTGAGATCAGTGTAATGCTGCTTGAATGTGCCATCGCATCACATTCAGATGAGGGCAGTTCTCCCAGTGTCATTTGTATTTGCAAAATAATTAAAAAAAAGCACAGGTACTGAAATGATTCTGTCTCTTGACCAAGTGGGTGAGCTGACCACAATCAAGTCCAAAGCAGCTCTAGTGACATGGGAATAGTTTAAATGATCTATAAGTCTCCATAGCCCGTTCTTGGCTTGAAACTTCCATGTGCTCTTTGATGCTTAACTAAAGAGAGAACCCTAAAGACTGTTGTAAAATGTTGTTGATATATTTTTTTTTCTATTTATTTTGGATATTTGAGCTAATAGATGTGTTAGAAAGTATTTTGACCAAAGTCAGAATCAGCCTTTCCAAAATTCTACCTAGTTCAACACCTGTCTGTAAAAAGTGGCCAGTGTGGGATACTTCTGGAAAAAACAGAAAACAGAACAAGCATGCACTGCAGTTCTACAGCAATGAATTTGCAGTTCAGGGTTCGTGGAGGTAAAGGCATCATCAATATATCTCATAGCCATTAGTGAAGCTTTCTTCTAATAATTTGTCCAATATTGAACTCATAAAAATTTAATTATTACAACTGCCAGCAGAATGACACTCCATAAATGTAGCATATGGGTGTTTTTTGTTCTGTGTTTTTAAGAGCAAGGAATGCAAGAATTTCTATTACAGGAAATTTCTTATGAATTGGTGAGGTAAGTAACTGGAATGTGACATTTAGCTATAAAGGAATTAGACAAAGATTAGCAACAGATTTTACACCACTGTACACAGGAGAACCTGTTCTACAGTTTAGCGACCAAAATAATAAAAAGTCAGGTTTGATTTCCCAGTGCGGTTAAGCCTTTTAACTCTCACAGGATCGAAATGAGTTTAAAGGAAGTGAACTTGGAACAAAGTCAGTGAAGAATTCTGATTTCAGACTTCTGAGGTTTAGAGGTAGACGTGCTTTGTGCCTCAAGCTTGTTACCTAATGTTTCTGAAGTTCCTGTTAAATATGAATGAATATAATAATTATGACAGCCTAGTCTGCATCTTCTGATCTTTCCCTGATCAGCAAAGTGATCCTGAAATGTTCAGATAAATACTTTGAAGTTATATATATGGTGATTTAGGCAATAAGGAGCGTCTGTCACTTCTTTACTGTACATATTAAGTGTAAGCTAAAATCACCAGGTGCATGCACACCAATGTTTTGGATTGCTGACCGTTTTGCTCTGGATCCTGTTCTTACATTAACCACACTGTTTTTGTGCTAAGTTGCTATTCCTTCTAGATTGGAATAACATGCCCTCTTTGAAGGCAGAATTTGGGAGTGAGTCAGTGAGTTAAATTGTCCCAAGAACTGCTGTGAGGTGCAGGATAGACAGCATCTCAACAGGTCTTCTTCCCACATTGCAAACCAATGTTGCAAGCCTTGGTCCCTCACGTATTTTCACTTTGCTTAGTATTTCTCTTCCCAGCCTTGGGTTTCAAAAAGAGGATCTGCCAGTATTTCCTCTCTTATATATGGCAGTTGTGTGTTTTCCTTCTCCACCTGAAGTCTAAACAAGCCAGGAAAGCTCATAACACGAACCTTTCATGCTAGAGGCTTTTAATTTCAATGAGCATATCAAAACAGGTGAAAGATGGCAATTGCTCTTTTACTACGTAGCTAAATTGCAGAACCTTATGCCATGGGATGCTGAAGATGTCAGAAGCTTGCATTATTCCAAAATGGATGGACTGTATGAAGAAAGTACCTGACAAATGCTGCTGAATCCAAAGATGTTGCCTATGGTTGCGGCTTCGTGGATATGGGCAGGTATTTGAGGGAAGCAGCACTATTCGTGTACCGAGTCATGCACTCTTCCCTGGCTGGTTATTGCTTTCCACTACTGGAGAAAAAACTCTGAGCACCAAAAAAATATGGATTTCAAGGACATGTCAAGGGTCTCATGGAATCACTACCTCAGCATGTCCCCCAAATCCCTCTGTGTTTGCCTCAAGGATGAAAACAATGAAATCTTGTTACAACTGCATGCATTGATTACATGATCCTTATTGCTATGTTTCATGTTCCAACCCTGGCCTTTATAGGCAAGAAACACCCTAGATGTTTGACAGAGACATAGTTCAAAGGCTCATCAAAACAGACACAAGCAATGTTGATGCTCTTGTCTACCAGGTGACTAAATCTATTTGGAACAAATATCTGCTAAAAATATATCTGAAAGTGAATCTGCAATCTCTCACGAACACAGAGGAAAATGATTCTAGTTCTTCATGTTTTAATATAGGGAATTCTGTTATGTCAGGCATAGTTCTTCTATGTATAAATATACATCTACAATATAAATATACATCTCTGCAATCAACTTTCTTCTCTTGAGAAAGCCTGGGAATGTTTTCAGGTGCCCTTTCACCCTCCATCCCAGGTCATTGCTGCCACTGATGCCTTTTATGGCACAGATTTTAGTTTGGGGAGTCTATGTGCACTCTCATACACCAGATGTCAGTGTGTCTCACTTTTTGCCTTACAGCGTTCAGGCTGCGTCTCTTCAGAATAAACTGCATCTGTTTTCAGAAGATAGCAAGATGGTTGAGATTGAAGACGGATCCTGTGCAGACACAGACCCAACAGCATAGGGAAAGACCACCTTAGGCACATATGTGCTGTTGCTCAGTTTATTTAATCTTGCTTTATTGCCATAATTCGTTCACCCGTGCTCGTTTTAAGAGTTTACTGTCTTGCAATGCACCCTATTTTGGAATGGGGAAAGGAAAAAGGAGGTGACAGGCCATGTCCTGCGACAGGACATGTCCATGTGACATCTAGCTGCATGATTTTCTTTGTATATGATCCTGGCAAGCAATACATTCAGCCAGGGACAGCATCCCATTTGCAGCTTCATTAGATGCTTTACTACCAGTCACAGCACTACTGCTCAACCCTGAATTACAATCTAGGACTAGAGAGAGCAGCACCTACAGCATAGCTCAGACTAGAATGGATATCCAGGCCAGAATTTAGATGGAGCTCCTGGCACCTACTAGCACAGGATGTGGGTGGAGACCTCACTTGAGGCTGGTCAGGGCAATTAGGGCCTGCTAGTGCCCTCAAGGTCCTGAGAGATGGTAACCTGTTTGTCTTGTTTCCACCCAACAGTCATTGTGCAAATGCAAGAAGAGCTCATTCTGCCCTGTAACTTAGGACAGATGGAGAAACACACTAGGTGGCCGAAGGACAAAGAAGGTCAAGTGATTTGCACATGGAGGATTCTCACAGGATTTTGAAGAGAAGAGGTCATTGCTACTGGTTTGAGTCAAATGAAAAAAGTTAAATGTGGTCTTACTCTACAAGCAAAATGGGCTTAACATGTGGAAATCTCACAGAATTATAATGAAATACGCTCTACAGGAGGTCTTTAAAAGAAAAGTTGTGTACAGAGTTGCTATATTTGGTTTAAATTGTTCTGTGAATCTTTCCTGGCTTACTACAAGGGCCAAATACCTTTTTGCCCACATCGTTTCACTGAACACAATGGCAATTCCTATGTTCATCAGAACTGATGGTCAAGACAATATGGCCCAAGGAGGGCTGTTTGCATGGTATACATTGAATCTAACCTCACAAAACAGTGAAGCTTTGGCAGTCAGGAGCTTTTTCCCGAGTCAAACCACAAAAATATTGATTTCACATTTCTTAGAAATGTGAAAAATCTTGCTTGTCTAAATTACTGTCTCTGTCCTTATACAAATGAAAAAAAATTACAAACATTCACTAGTGAAGTATTTATTGTAGGGACAAACAGACCAGCCTCACCGGCTAATGCCTCTTGCTCTGTTTGCACTGTTTTTTGCACAGGTCCCTGAAGGTAGATGATAAGAACTTCTAACTCCAATTTTATTTCACTTCCTGTTGTATAAAACAGAAAACCAAACACTTAAGACTCTTGCTGCTACAGCATAAATAACAATCTTTTTATTTACAAATCTAGACTTTTTGTACAATTAGCAAATGCTTTAGCACTATATGATTTGCCTCTGTTTGCTTAAAGAAACCAGAAGTCTGCTTTTATTTTACCCGCTTATATGCATTTAAGCTGACCTTGCCAATGTGGTGACATATATCATTCTCTACCTAGAGATTCAAGCTTCAGGAGCTCTTCTTACTGCATTTTCACTTTATAGTAAGTCTGTTTAAAGGGGAGAAAAAAGAGAAAGGGTGTGGGATGGTGGTTAAGGTAAAAATGTGGGAGCAGAGTCTAGCACTGCTAGCGTTTTTAACACTAATGACATTTCTCAGTAATCTTTCCTGTTGGCTCAAATTATCATGGAGATGCCTACAGATTTTAGCAAACAAAGCATGAAATGAGCTCCGACAGAATATTTTGTACTATAATTATCTGCCTGGTTGCTGTGGTGCTTAGACATCTTGAAGGAATTTGTGCAGCCAGCATCTTTTGTTGCCCTTGCTCTACGCTTTTCCTTAGTTTCCTCTTTTGTTGAAACAAACTCATTGGAGAGGCAAGTGCCTCTTAAGTGTATGAAGAATAAAAATTCTGATTACACCCAAGCCCAGAAATTATCAGCTCTTTAAGAACAGAGGTGGAAAACAAGCTATCTATTGTGATACTTCATGATACTGCTGTAGAATACGCATTGATCTGCTGGTAACCCCTGTTCAGGGACTTTCTTCCTCAGGAATGGCAGTATTGTATTTAATAGTACTTGATAGATACTTTTCTACCATGAATTCCTTTCTAAGCTCATGTAAACTTGCCATAACATTCTGTAGAAAATAGTTACATGATATGATGCTGAGGAACTGATATAGTGATTTTTGTCAATAAATGATGTGTGGGTGCAAGGCTGAAAAAAACTTCCTAGGAAATGACTGCTGACTGAACAGCATCTAGTGTTACTCACCCACAAAGTCATCACTCCACCTAACCATAGCCAATCATCCCTTCACCTTTTTTTTTAGGACACTCAGCCCTGCTCCTCAAACTGTTCATTTTGTTTGGTTCATCTCCTTGCACCATACGCAGTCTATCTCATACCTGTCACACATATAAACTAAATAAATAAAAAATAAAATCGCACCAGAAACTACATTCTTCTCCAGATGGAGATCCAGACTCTCCTTCCTGCAGGTGCAAGTTCAGACTTAATGATGTTTACCATTACTAGAATCTTCTTACCTCCTAGTCACAGCTGGACCTCTCTCTGCTCCAGGGATTCTATCTGGACTTCATCTTTGCTCTATCCTGGTTTCCCTTTCTAGATGAAAGCTGCCGACTGCCTGCTTCTTGATCACAACCGTCTCTGGTCTTTTGAGGATTACTCTCTGATACTCATTGCATTTGGATTCTCTTGTCTCGTGTATTCCTATTTTCCTCTCTCAGCCTTTGTGCGTTCCTCTTCACCCCATCTCTCCATCTTTGTACAATTTCTTCTGCTCAGACTGCTTCAAATCTGTGCATTCCTTACCTCCTTTCATTCTCTTGGTCTCTGCTGAAGAAGGCACATTTTGCTGATTGGGCTTCACTGCTTGCAACTGTGGTTTCAGGGATAATTACTTGGACAGCTGGGAACTAGTTTGTCCACATGGACCTAGAGGAACAGCTATGTGATCTCCTGTTCTTGTGCTGGAGGTGTAGGGAGACCATTTTGCAATCCTGTCAGTATTAGTCAGTAGCTAAGGGGGAACTTATTATTCCCTCCCAGCCTCAATATCCTGGAGGAAAGAGGGCTAGCAATACTACTTAACTGTAGTTTTAGAACAAGATAACATATGCTACTTTGTTTATCTATTTTATTGAAGTTGTATTTTCTCACTTTTTTAATATTAACTCCTATTTGTACTGGAATAAAACACAATATTAGTGCTGTTCTTTTTCCCCAGGCATTTGACCTTGCCAATCTTAGCTTTTTCATAAGATAGAGTGAGGTGACACACGGGAGACTTCATTTCACTTCTATTTGATGCTTCAGGAAGAAGCGTCAAGCATGATAGAATGGCCACATGTCAATTTATTCAATATTATAAAAAGTACAAACCAGTATTATCAATTCCCAGGCACAGCTGGCAGAGGGCTACCAAGGGTTACCAAGATAACCTAGAAGGTTCACTATCTGTGTCCTTGAGACACACACATTTCTTAATACAAGAAATACATTTAAATGAAGAAAAAAAATTATAATTAGTATGTATTTGACATCTCAGAGCATTAAAGGAGTCTTTATGTCTGGAAGATTGCTTTATGTGTAGGAAAATATAAAAATTGATAGCATGCCTCACAAAAGAATATTGAAAGTAAATAAATCTTATTCATATAAATCAGACCAGGCATAATGCTACATCTACATTTAGGTCAGATGAATCCACAAGCTATTTTAGGCTTGAGATTCAACTTTTGATCTTACAAGTTCTGAAGGAAAACAAAATCCTTCAGAAAAAACACTTTCAGACGTTGTGACTCGAGTTTTAGCATGCATTGTCTAATGCCTGGAGCGTGAATATATCATTTTGCTTTACTCTGTGAACTACCTCAGCAGACCCAAACTGTCAGGGCCACAGAAGCCTGGCTACTAGTGTTAAGAGGCAAGAAGACTTTAGATCACATCAGTTTTTCTGATAAAGTGAAAGTGGTGCAGTTTTTTAGACTAATGGTAACAAACTGACAGATAAAGAGAAAAATCCACAGTAACACTATAGACAATTAATCTGTGCGCAAACTGAAGAAGTAATTTACACAAAATGGTACTCATGAAGAAGCATCACTATAGCTCAATCAGTTGGTCTTCTTCACCACTTTGCTTCATCAGAACAAGAATAGATTTCTAGCCTTCTAAGGTAATTCCCAACTATCTTCTGTTTCTTTAGTCCATGACCTTGTAGAAACCCTGGAAATGATCTGCCTTCTGTCTCCTAGCCCAGGCATGTGCTACAGCACCTCTTATAAACCCCTCTTACTGCAGCGTGCCTCTGGCAGACCTGGGACTCCATGAAGGACTGGAGGTGGATCCCAGGAAGGTACCTAACCTTCTCCTCCATAAGAGGAAAATAGCTGACTCTCTTAACACATTTGAATAGTTGAATTCGTTGCTGTCATCTGGATGGTTGATATTTTATCTAGATATGAAGAGTCTGTAATACTGTCCTAAAGATGCATCATGTGTAGGGGCATCCAGATTTAACAACTTCTGTACTTTAGTGATATAATAAATAATGCTGTATTTTGATGATGAAAGTAGATGATTATCTATTTTAAAATATGCCTTCTGAATGGATCCACGGATTGTTTTCACAAGGCCTCCTGGATCTGATTATGTGAAAATACTGATTTTTATAAACTGAAACAGGTCAAAACATTACATACATAATAGAGAGGACAAAACACAGGTCGCCAGGGACAGCTGATCACAGAACTGAAAACTATTTACTGTTAAAATATTATAATATGCAATTAAAAAGTAAACGATTTTACTGAGGAAAAAAAACAATTATCACATTTCTAGCAATCAAATAAAATCCACTGAAACCTTTCTAAATGGAATGATGGCATAAAATGCTATGTACGTAAAGCTTGCCTTCTCACAACATCTCTTTAAAATATATATTTTAAAATTAAGATATATTTTAAAATTAATTATTCAAATTTTAGTAATATTTCATTTAAATATCCATCCTGTATGGATTAAATAGATTAAATTCTTAACATTGAGAAAATCCTAAAAGAAATAAAAGCCTTTTAGTCTCATATCTTTATTTGTGAAATAAAGCTGCAAAATAAACACATAACTTTATTATATGAATAGAATGGTGGACACATGTGAATGAAGATACTAGGACAAAAATATATGTATCTGGAGTCCTATTCATGTCCAGATTACATCCTGTGTACATCCTCTTCAGCATCAGTTATCTTCCAGACTGGTCAACAGGAATGATTCTTCAGCCTAGCAAGCCTCTCTTCTCCTGGCCATCACAGGTTAGGAGCATTCACTTTCTTCAAAGACCTCCTCGGTTGTCTCTCCAGTAGTGACTTCTTCACTGCTGTCTGAGATGCTTGCTCGTGGACAAGATGGCAGAGCACAGCCTGGGCAGATATCTGTCCTGTTCTTCACCAACACCTGCTGCAGCTGCGTATTCCAGGGCTCAATCACTTTCCGACACAAGGTGTTGTTACCAACGTGCTGTTTCTTTGGTTTCTGTGAGCACTTCCTAAGGTATTTGATGTTCTCTCCAAGGAAGCAGAGCTTACAGCCAAAGGGGTCTGCCAGCAGGAAGCGGGACCATTGCTTTTGGAGTTCTGCTTTCACCTGTGGGAAAAAATAGTAATTGGTCCACAGCCAGCTCAGCTGACCACCCTTCACTCTGTTTATCCAAATGCTAGTTATGAAACCAGTAGGACTGTGGAGGTGCTGAGCTTCCTGACCCTTGTGGTGCATGTCACAGCAGCTGAGGTCCTTGCAGTATAGAAAGAGAAGGCTTGTTTGCCAAGTCAGCCCTAGGAAGCTGGTCCCTTGGTTCCCCCCTCTTCACTATAAGTTAGCAGTCATTTGTAGCCCCTTTATCTCTGTAATTTTATATACTGAGATCATAGCTTGAAGTTTTGGAAGAGCTCAAGTTCTTCATGAACTTCAATGTTTATAGGCTGTTGAAGTGAGGAGGAAAGCATACAGGCGGAGGACGTGAGGGCCATTCTGCTTTGGCTGACTTTTACGCTTGGATATACGGTTTGTTTGGTTAAAGCTTTTTACATTTGGCAGCCTGCCTGAAACCTGCAGCAGTGAGCAGCCTGCTACGTGCATGACCCTGTCAACAGCGCTGCAGGCGGAGAGCAGGCTCCAGAGCCAGCGCGGAGGAACAGGACGTGCCCCTGCTTTAAACGGGAGTAATATTCCCTTTGGCCTGAGAAAGCTCAGTGGAACAAGGAGCTAGAAGGCCAAAAGAGCAACTTTTAGCTGCTGGTGAGAGATATTAGTAATTCTGTGTTGTTCATAAATGTTAGGGAATTACTCCTGTATTGCAGTTGTCTGTTCTGTGTTTTATTAAAGTAGGTCAAAAATTGCATATCTTATTTGCAAATATAGCACCCATCTCATTTTTTTCCCTGGTGCCCTTAGGAAGAAGGGCGTCTAAGTTAATGTATTTGTTAGTGAACTATTTCTGTACATGCATACTGTGTATCTTTTCCACTAGCTGTGCCAGGATGTTGAATACTGCTGATACACAGTAAGTGTCTATTTATTACAAGTAGTGAAGATTTCCACTGTGAATGTTCACAGACAGGGGCTAAACCTTGCTGCAGGAATACAGTGGCTTCAGTATGTAACAGAAGTTCTGTTTTTTGGAAAGCCAATGAATTTACACAGGATATTCATTAAAGAATTATTATGTTTTTTTACTCAAGTTTTCAGAGGAGAACTGGGGAAGCTATTGGGAAAATAATTTCATAATGTAACTATAACTATAGATATGTACTATCTATATATCAGCCTGTCTATGTGGTTATCTATCTATGGGTCATTTCTAGTTTGCAGTCTAGAAGAGCAGACCTACTATTGCAAAAAGCAAGCAAGTACTCTGAGGAACTTGCACTAAAGTAATTAAAACCACAATCCGACCTAAAGAGGTGGTGGGTAGATTTAGATTAGTATAACACCCTCTGGAATTGCCCTTTTCTCACCACTGAGTAAAAGGGGAATATAGACAACAGGTTTTAACTTAGAAAACTAAGATGCTCAATATGAAGTGAGGTGAAACACACACAAAAAATGCATTTCTTCAGATTGGTTTGTGGCAAGTCAGTGCAATAATGCAGAGATTGCCTGCAGCTGAGACAGCGAAGAAGGCTCACAGTGCATTGGCTGTACTAACAGAGCAGTGCCAGTAGATCAAGGGAAATGATAATTCTCCTTTACTCAGCATCTGTTAGACCACATCTGAATACTGTATCCAATTTTGGGCCCCAGCACAAAAAATATTTTGATAAACTTGAGTAAGTTCAGTGGAGGTCAGGGCTGTAGCACATGACCTTTGAGGAGATGCTGAGAGAATAACGCTGAACAGAGCTTGTTCATTTTGGGGAAGACAGGGTTTCAGAGAAAGCCTAAAAACCAAGCTCACTATCGAGTTGTGTGGTAGAAACACGAGAGACAAGGGATTGTGAATTGAAATAGGGGAAGTTCCAACTATATGGAAGTATGGAAAATTTCCATATATCCATATAGATATATGGAAAATGTGTTTCCTTATGAAAATGCTGAAGCAGTGGAACAGGGAACCAGAGATGCGATGGAATCTCTGTCCTCAGACTGAGTCTAAATTCAGTCTTCACCCAAAATTGAGCCATAGGTTGGACCTCATGAAGTCCTTTCTTTATTGAATTATTCTTTGATTTCTTTGTTCTTATTTCCTTACATAATAGCCATGAATGATCTGCTTAAATACTGAAAAACTGAACTGCTGGTTCACTTAGAGGCTTACCAGGAAGCAATCTCCAGTAAAGAAATCCCCTCACATCAAGTTTTGGGATGAGCAGTATATGCATGAAATGGTATTTTAAAATTATTGCTTTCTAAGATATTTAAGTACCCCAAATTTGGCAGCTTCTCATGGACTTCAGGGCTAAGCAGAAAAAAGTTTAGCCAGGCCAGACATAAAGTCTGGGATACCATCTGATAAAAATGGTATTCAGGTGGCTGAACATAAACCTATACCGGTGTTTACACACCCCAGGATATCCAAGGCATCCACAATGCCATGCAGTAATTCGTGTTTCAGTGGAAATAATTTGCATTTGAATCCAGACCTGTAAGAGACAGGTCTTTGTACAAAACCATTATATCCATTAAACCATTAAAATAATGTAGGTTTGCTCTAAAACAACAAGTGCTAGCTGGTATTTGCATCCTGTTTGGTGTCACTAGTATGTTTCACTAATCAACTAAATGAGCCTCTTACCTCTCCATTAGCAAAGCAATATAAAACTGCTACAAAAAATCCCTGTAAGAGAAAGAGAAGACATGTCAACGGGTATAGGAAATACCTATTTCTGAAGTCTTATTTTAAAGATCACATAAATATTAAAACCATAAATATAAGAAAAGCATTGCTTCCTTAATTTTCAAAGAGGGAATTTTCTGTTTTCACTGGTTGCTGAAGTGCTTGTTTTTGTACATTTGTTTTTGTACAGGGATATTTTAGCAAATGTGGGGCACATTTGCAGGTGTTTTGGTGCAGATGCTGAAGAACAGAGACGTTCCAACCTGCTTGCTCTTTATTTTGCTATGACATATCTTTTAAAACAATCTCTGTTGCACAGCAAATGTTGCTATTTCTAGGTTTGGTAAAACATCCAAAAATGCAACCTGGGGTACAATATTAGTCATGCTTTTGTTTGAATTTGAGATTTCAGCTACCCAAAGGAATATTATTTTGGTAGCTTAAAAAATGTTGATTTATTTCTGCAGCTCTATAAAAGATGTTCTGACTGTTTTGAAATGTCATTTCTTTTTTTTTAAATTGATTTAAATAAACTTAAGGTAAAAGAAAGAGGGGGAGGGGGGACTTGAATCCTCGAAATAAAACACGTTTTAAGCCAACACAAACATTACCCTTCCCATTTTTCTCCTTTCTGTGTTTGATCTCAAACCAAAACAGCTTACACGTGTACATCTCGAACTAAGTTTGGCTCAGATTCATGAATTTATCACAATTGCTTCAGGAAATGCATTTGCTTCAGTACTCTAAACACATCTAAGAGAATAAATACTGTAGAAACCAGTCTCAAGGCAATGTTCATATCAAAGGGAAAAAGGTGTCATAATCAGATGAAATAATGTTGACATCATTCAACTGTTTCCACACACACACTTTTCTAGAACTGTCCTACTTTTTTAGACAAAGCATTAAGTGGAATCCATGTAGACAGCAGGTCCAATATTTTTCTATTATATCTAGTGTTAACCTGTAACATTTAGAACATACGGTTATTTTTTAGCAGAAGTAAAATAAGCATGAAAAGGAATAGTTCTAGGAATTGGGGCAAGTTCAATGGTTTAAAAAGAGACTGTATTCAAGGTTTTTGTTTGTTTGTTTGTTTGTTTTTTAAGGTAGTTGTCAGGAGAATACAAGGGATATTGTCCATTGAGGTAAATGATAGGTAAATCCATGAGGAAATCTAATCTATGTGATGTTTGAAACTGCTGATTTATGGTATTCAATGTATGTTTCTGTCACAACAGTTAGAAAAATGTCAAGCAATGACAAAGAAGGAGTCTGTCTGAGATTCATCGAAAAACACTAAAATTGCCAGGTGGCATTTCAAAGCAGACCTTCAAGTTAACATTTTATGAAGGTGTAAGTATAAACTCTTAACTAAAACCAATTGCAACTGAATAAGGCGTACTATTTCTAACATTGCCATTAAAGAAAAAAAAAGTGTTCTTAGAAAAAGTTCGTAAAAAAAAAAAACACCAACAATTACAAACTAGGAGGTTTGTGGAGAGTAAACATGGAACCCCAAGTTATCAGACATTCAAGTAACAGTCAAACACATTAATTTAGAATAATTATTCGAAGAAGTTTAGAGTCATAACATCAAATGACCAATGACTTGTCTGTTTATGTTGGAAAAGCACTTATTAATTGAAAGTCTTATTTCCACTAAGCAAACACTTGTAAACACACTTCTTGTGTTCAGGATTCACCAGATGTTGCACAACAATCATATTATTGCATAGGAATGAACCATGATTTGATTAATTGCCTACATTTTTAATACCTATTGACACACTAATGAAATACAGTAACAACTGAACATACTCATTGGAGTTCTTGTTATCCACTGTTAGGGAATCTTCTGAATCAGATGTGTCTAAAATGTTCAGAAAGATATCTTGGGCAGCAGAAGAGTCAGACTCTGATTCCTAAGTGGGGCTCCTGGGTTACTGGACAGAAGCATCTTCACAGATTAGAACATGATTTGCTTAAATACTACAGCAAGAAATGCGAACTGGATTGCCAGTTTCTACATAACTCCTTCCATGAAGAACGGATATACAAGGAAGGCATATATAAAAGAGCAATGCAGAAAGCAGTCTGCCATTCTGAAGCTGATTCTCACAGCTAAGAAAATAATTACTGGGAAAAGACAGGACTACAGTGAGACCAACAAGGTCTACCAAAATAATCAGTGGTCTGGAGTACATGCCCTGTTACAAGACACTGATGGCGCTGGGCATGTTTAGTGGAAAGGAAGCTAAGAGAGGATGAAAAATTAATAGCATCCTAGAGCTATTTAAAGGTCAGCTACAAAATGATGACACCAACTCTCTGTGACAGTGCTAAGTGACAATAGTCACAAGCTGTAGCCTGGGAAGGACTTACTAGATACCAGGAAATTTTTTTTTTCGCCTGAAGTGTAGTGCAGAACTATAACAGGTCATGCAGAGAGGCTGCGGACTCACCATTCTCATAGATTTTCAAGACTCAAGTGGACAAAATCATGCCTGACCTGATCTAGTGGTCCCCTATTTGAGTGGGATGTTGTAGTAGAAACTTCTTCCTGCCTGATGATTCTGTGAAACTTCACTCACAGAAGAAGAAGGAAGAAAACAGATTCTGAATCTCCAGGCAAAAATACTGTGAAATCACAGCAGGTGACAAATTTATATAATTTTCTATCTAATTTTCCTCATTATTCCTCATGTTTAATGCTTTTGCAGTGTATGTAACTTCATACTTTAAAATCTTTCTGCTATGACCATGAGTTTCAAGGTGTACATTTTTGGGAAAGGGAAAAGGAAGGATTAAAAATTGTGAAGAAACATTCATTTGCTATAGGAAATCATACATATTTGTTTAGGCCTTATCATTGTCCTTTAGTTCTATTGAGAATGGCAGCATGACAAATTACTCACTAAATAACTGCTTCTAATTCACTATAAACACTATAAATCTTTTTTTTTTTTTCCTGTGACTATTAGTCCACATATATCAGTAAACCAAGACGATTAAATTACTCCTCTTCCTTAAGCAAAGAAACATAATAGCTAAATAGGAATTGGTGTTTAGAATTTAATTTTGTGTTCCTTGAAAACATTTGAGCTAAAGCCTCCAGATGAGATCTCAGAGGTAATTGTTTTTCTTTAACAAAACAATTCAACTATTTTAAAACTACTGAGAAGATTTACAGACTAAACAAATGTAATTGGGTCCAGTTTATATGTCTTTTTGCTAATCCCTTTACAAATAATTCTGTACTTAAAAAAGGGAATCTGCAATAAAGACTAAGATCTCTGGGTATTCTGAAAATAAGTTTTGCTTCTGATGCTTGCTATGTAGCAGAAATTGCACAAAGTTCTCTAAATGGAATGAAGTTTGTGCTTTCTAGCAGGGATAGGCAAGATATCTTCTGTATCAGATTTCTTTGCACAAGCCTGTAAATAAAATTTTCACTTAAAATGACTTAGTGTTGCTAAGTGTTGCTTAGAAATAACATCTAGTCACTGTAGCCTTTCCAAGTAAGGAAATGACTAACTGAGGAACACACACTTCACCACCATATCAGTAGTTCCCCTTAGAGTAACCACGCAACATAAACTGTGTTCTGCCTGCCTGGACAGGCAAACTTTTCCACCTTATGCTGTAGTGTAAATTTTTGATTAAAGACTCAGCAACAATGGCAAATACCCAGCACTGGTGCATGACACAGGTTAAACACAAGGACTTCTCTGAATTGTGCAATAATGTTTTGGTGACCTCATTTCTCACACTGTAGAAGAGGGCAGATGAATACTAAGATACTGAATTAGTAAGTGATAAGGATTTTGATGACCAGAGAAAGATTTGGTGACTTATTAAAAAAAGGAAACCTCAAGATTTCTGACTTTTATCACTAAGAAGGGTAAAGCAGGAAAATCAATCTTGTTTTCAGAACTGTCACCAATTATTACAGAACATGGGGCATAATATCTCTGAAAGTGTCAGATTCCCTTTTTAGGTCTTTGGTATTGTCATATTTTGAATACTTTGTTATTTTGTTTTTTTTTATCTTGTTATTGCAATAGTATATTAAAAACCATTATAGGTTAGAGTATATTAATAATAAATAAGAACAGTGTATATCTGTGGCATGTACACATTTTATAGAAAACAAATATATGTGGATATCCAATCCTTAAAGAAATATTTTCAATATGGTACTCACATGAAATGAGCTCATTGTCAGTTGAATGAAAAGCCTGATATGTCTTGAAAGACCTTCCACCTGTTCATCAGTGATGAGGGTAAATACAAATTCATGAATCCCCAACAGTGGAATCAGCACAAGCGTAGATCTTGCCAATCTTAAAAATAAAATGATTGATTATGCTATTTCTCAAAATCCTTAGTGCAAAATGGAAAATTTGGCTCCATGGGAATGACTGCAGAAATATTTCTTCAAGACCACCTCTGGAATGATTCAATTTAGTATTTTGAAGACAAAATCCCAAATCTGAATTTTGGAGTACACTATTAGAAAAGTGTACAGAAAGGATTCTTGGCTTTGGGTGTAGAAAAGAAAGTTATGGGTAAGAAATTCAACACAGAAGTCAATATTATCAAAATTTTGCTGCTAGGTAACAGCATAAATGTTTATATAGCTAAATACGAGTGTTCTGTTACCATGGTTCTTTCAGGGTTCAAATCTTTCTATCCCTTCTGAAAATTGGAGAACACCTGTGTGGCTGCACAAAACATTTGTATGATTCCGTTGGAAAATTTCTAACTTTTAAAAATCCAATCAGAATAATTTTAATGGAAGGGAACCTTCTTTAACAAGGAACGTATCTGCATGAATGAAAGAAAAAGTATCCAAAGAGAATGAGTTCTGAGAAAGAGATGCAGCACAATGAATTTTGGTTAGAACCTTTGCAAGTTCAAATTTTAAAGCAGTATAGATTAGAATATAATGCAAAACATCAGGCGTGTTAAATAGAGGCACTGCTGCATGTGATTACCATCATAATAATCTTTCTGCAAAGATCTTGATGATATAGTTGAGATATTTAGGGCTTTGGATTTTGGAGGAAAATCAAAATAGGTTTACTGCTCATATAATAAAGTTAATATGCTCCATACCTGTATTTGTAATCATGAAAGCTCATTTGCTGGGCTTTTAGTTTGGAAATCAGTAACTTGAGTATTTTTAAGAAGATGCCAAAATTAACCTTGAAAGAAAATGCATATTGGTTATTTACAAGAAGTACTATAACACTATGTTTATATATTTTATAGAAATATAAGTGATAATAATTACTTAGAAAACTGAGTCATATATGGATTAGTGGATAATTTAAAAACATTAATTTCTCAAATTAGTTGTGGTACTGTAGTTTCTCATCTAATCTTGCCTATCACCTATCTCTTTCAAAAAGAAGAGTCCTGGTCTACTTGTCCTTCCCTCATATGAATAGCTGGCTAAACTCATCACTTATTTATATACCTTCTCCATTTCTGCTACCTATATACTTCTGAAAGATATTGGGAACAGACAACTTAATCCTTACTGTAATGGCAAACAGCATTGGTCCTCGGATGATCCACCAGATTCCCATGTGTTCATTTGTTCCCCAACACCTGAAGAATAATTTAAGGTACGGATACATTATATTCATATAAAGCTTAAATTAAATACATTTCAAAAGCAACTCTACTTTCAAAAGAACTTCCATTCTTAGCTGGAATTCAGGAGAAATGCCAACTTTCTAAAATGAGGAAGAGAGCCTTGCCAATAACTGTAATTGTAGTTTTTCATAAGATCTTTTATTACGTACTCAAAATCTTGGGAGAGGTTTTCCTAGACTGCAGACTTCAGAACTATCTAGTAAACCTAATTCTTTGGATCCCCACCACTGTATATTGGCACCCAAATTTGGCCATGCAGTCTTTAAACTATAATTGGGTAAACTGTGAATTGTGACCAGTGTCCTTAACTGGCTAAATAGTATACATATGTCTCCTTGAAGGCGTCTTCTTTTCTCCAAATCAAACTTTCTAATTTTTCCTATGCACTTCTGCTTTACTAATTAGTCTGAAACCCTGTGGGACTATGGTTTGTCATTTACAGTATGTGATCCTGATGTGTCACATAAATCTAAATATAAATCTAAATAATCTAACAATCTAAAGTCCCAACAAAACTCAGTAGTAGCCATGAATAGAAACAGAAATAAAACAAAAAAAAAAAGTGACATAATTAACAGCATCATCACTGAAGACAAGCAGGATGGAAGACTGATGCTTGGTTAGGTTACTTTTATTGGTTCATTCACCAAATAATGAATGCATTCAGTTTTTGTCATGATTCTTCAAAACACATATTTTTCAACATTTTTTGTAACCTACCCTGTATTCTCTAGTTTTGATCTGCTTAGTCCCCAGGGGCCCACAAACAATATAGGAACAACTGAAAAGAAGAGAGGCAGTCTATAAGAGCCAAGCTTGCAGAAGGGTTCATTCAAAATACAGATATGTAACAGCCATCTGTGATGCAAACACATACGTTATTCACTTTTCTATCTAGATGCTGTACCAAAATGAACCTTGTCCTGTCTCTCACTTTCTGTAGCTCAAAGACAAAATGAATCCCATAGAATAGTTGCATCTCAGAAATGGAAAACTTCACTACTGATATACAGATATACATGTACATGCACACAATGCTTACCAGACTAAATCTTGTAAATTTCTGACATTGAGAATTCAAAATAATTGGTGGTAGAAGATATTGCTTTAATATAAAACAATTTACTCATCATTTAATATAAAACAATTTACATACAGTGTTTGCAGGTCAAACTGAATTGCAATTAAAGGATCATTTTTAGGTACATCTTTGCTGACAATAGTTGACTTCCACACAAGCAATAAATAAAAGTGCAAAATTTTCTGCCTTCTTTATAAAGTATTTATCACTTACTTTAAAAATAGTACAGTATCAAGAATTTTGAAGTTGTTAGGCTCTTACCCCATCCAATCACAATATATGTCTGCAGCAGTCGTCTTTCAGAGAGTACAGCAGTTACCAACAATGTGTGGAGATAAATTCCTTCTACTAATAGCCAAAAATAATTTGCCCCAACAAAGTAATGCATGAAAAACTGGGCAGTCCTGCAAATGATTAAAATCTGTAGAAGTGAGAGATCAGGAATCATTATTATATGTAAAGGCTTCAACAATGTTTTTTTTCCCCTTTGTTACCTCAACCATTTTAAAATTACCACATGGCTATGAAGTGTATATCTCACTTGTGTATCATGCAACATACGATGTGGTTATTATGCAGGATTTGGGCTATTCTATTTAGGGAAAAACCCGTGATGCCATCAGGCTAGATAATTCAAATGTGCTTTGAACTTCATAATTTTGAAAGAGTTCGTATTCATGCAGATGAGAGAAAGGAGGGAATTTTGCTGACTGACATAGATGATTACATTTGTAAAATGTTAGCTGAATACACCCACAGTGGTAGAAATGATAGATGTTGTTATTCCTTTTTCTAGAGAAATGCAAAAACATTAGCTTACTTTCTTAGTACTGAAAACTTTTTAAATTATTTTTTTCCCCTTCGTGTATTCTCACAGTAGATACTCTGTGCTTGATAGCAACATCTCACAGCAATATTTGAGTATATTGCATTGTGCTGTGTATACCAAAAGTGAAAAAAATACAAAAAGTTCTATGTAAGTGCCAAACAAATGTATAGACTTGCTCTTAAACTTAAAGGTGTAATAAAGCTGTTCTGCTTAATTGGAATGTAATAAGTATAACCATTGCTCTATGTGAAGCTTTCACACAATTCTGCATATAAAAATCAGTGTATTATAATTGGAACTGTATGTAATATAACTGTATGCATGTACAATAATAATTATAATTGTATATACACATTATAATATGTATGCAAATGGTTTTTCTTTATTACCCTAAGCTTTACCAGCAAATTGTCACTGTTGAAAGTTCAACTAACAGTCGTCTGAAAACTTCTTTCCATATGGCAAACTTCTGAAACTTTGACTGTTATGGCTTCCAGCAGCAACAGTACAGTATATGAGCAAAGCACTAACAAGTTACCTCAGAAGTGAAGTAGGACATCCACCCAGTTTCATCATTTGGTCTTTTTGAGTAAGTGTTGTAGAATACAGTGTCTTTTATAAGAACTGCTATAGCACGTAAGATAAAAGATGCAAATAAATTCATATGGATGTAATTTCTTGTGCAGTGAAGTTTTCTGTGGGAGAAAAAAATGTACTAATGCTTTAGAATACATTTCATTGAAATGAAAAAAAAAAGCGTATTCATGTTGCTGTCATGAATGGATTGTGTTTTGGAATTACCTTTGCAAGGCATATTCCTAAAATATATGTATTTATGTCTGAACTTAAACAATGAACTCAATTACATGAAAAGCAGAATATGCACAGTATCTGTAATCTAAAAATTCATGTAAATCTGTACTAACCTGAGTAAAGAAAGTATAAGGAGAGCTAATACAAGAGAGATGAGAGAGAAATAATATCCTATGGTGTACAGCAACTGTAGAGTAGTAAGCAATGTATGTTCTTCTTCCTAGGAACAAAAAAGAAAAACAATCAAGTTATATATGCAGGCAGGAGGGGCACGAACACTAAATCAGAAAATTTATACCCAACCTCTTTGGTGTTGCAACACAGTTATGGAAGGTTTCTGATGTCTGCTCCCTGCGCTTCCTCTCTTAAAATCAGTGCATGAAAGAGATACCTGGAGAAGAATCTGTTTCTTCATAAAATCTGAAGTCATCTAAAGTCTCATTTCCAGATTGCTGGCACACAAATGCAATTTTGATTCCGCATTATCCTAATCAGTGACATGATTATAAGCACAAAACTGATGGTGGTCATTTAATAGCTGTAGAGATCGGCTCATTCAGCCTTGACACACACATGCAATTTGTGCAACATCTTGTGTGTACAATTTTGAGATTCAGCTCTTTTCTCTAGAACCAGTGAAACAGATTGACTTCCTTCATGAGTTCAGAGAAAAAAAATCAAAATTAGAATTAAATCAGAATCTAGAATGTGTTTAAATGACAGGACACCAGAGGGAAAACGGGCACACATTCTTTCTTTGCAACTTGCTTCTGTTAGCATTTCCTATTTTAGATCTATTTTAGGTCCTATTTCAGATTTTTATGTCTATTTCCCATGTCTTATTTTTCTAGCTCAAGAAAAACTTATCTGCAGGAGAGACACAGAAATATACTATATGTAACATTTGTTAGCCATATTTGGCCTGCAGAGATTTTCCTGGAACTTGGGTCTTTTCTTCTATGATTTCACTGTTTCCATTGTTAGCTATCCTACTGCTCATTGCCAGGGATTGTAGCACTTTCTCCTTGGCAATGATCTGTCTCTAATTAGCTTACGATATTTAGCACTATCTGGAGAGCATAGGGCTCTTGTGCTTGCTAATAAAAACTTTCTTGAAGAGGGTGAAAGTGCACAGGCAGTGCAGTGTGGATGTGGGTGATTCACATAGTACAACCCTTAGCCACTCAGCTTCATGAAAACAAATCAGGAATTAACCTAATAAAAAGCATGAGTTATTATCTTGTCTGTGGCAATTTAGCAACACTAAAGCAGATGAAACCAAGTTGTTTCGTTTGATGTGAGTAAATACCTAACATTTTGGATTTTTTTGACCAAATACAAGAAACAGGTACAAAACCAGTTCTAGCATTGGAGAGAAGGCAGGTTAAAGGTTTCAGAATATCTGCAATTGCACAGATGAATTTATGTGGTGTTCTCCCACCCACAGGTTTACAATCCAGAATATTCAATAGACCAGGGAAAACCCTCAGTACTCATGAATATTTATCACATTTGAATAAATAACTGCAATTTTGGAGATCCATATATTTACTATTTAAAGAGTTTAATAAGATCTTAGTAATACATGAGGATGCCAAACTAATAGTGTTTGACACTCGATAATTATTCAATGAAATAGGAAACTATTTTAAATAATAAGCAGTATTATTAACTCTAAGTAACAAACAGCAAATAGCAAAGAATTAACAGTAATAATACTTAACCAAAGAAAAGTTTTGATGTTAGCTAAACTGAACTTTGTGGCAATAGAATGCACAATAAGCCTGAAACCAAATAAAGTGCACGAAACCAAACCAACTGCAAGCTTTCCTGTTATCTGAGACTCTGCAGTTTTAATATAACAACTCGCCTTTTCCAGTTGTGCAAGCAGGCAGAAGGACTAAACTCCCTATTCACTGCTTGAAGTCATGTCCATTACTGAAAGGGTAACTTGAATGTAGGAATTAAGCATATGTAGTGGCAAACTTCTTATCTAGAAGATACAGTCAAGCTTCTTGTAAATGAAGCAAGAGACAGGCGTGCAACTTCACAAACTAGAGTCTGTTAGTAAAGGGGTTTTTATTTTACCATCAGCACAAAAGTTGAGCATTATCAAAATGAGTATTTTTAATTCGCTGTTTATTAAATACCGTAGAGCTATTTCCTGTGCTGCCAAAGCCTGGAATCTGGGCTGCATGCTGTGCCAGGAGGGGAAGACGGATGATACCCAGCTAAGTTCTGAGGTGAAATTCAGGACAAATAGAAAATATGGGTTTGGGTTTCTTTTTCCATTGAAAGGACCAGTTAATGGATGATTATATACCAGAAGGCTCAGGAAGTCCAATTAAGACTTTGGCAATTTGGACCGACTATGAGATTTTCTGAAATTTAGTTGATTCATAGCCAAATTGCTGTATTTTTTTATTTTATTAGGAAGAACCCAGTACTTGTGAACACTGGACTCTGAAAATAATTTGTGTCATCTGAAGCAGGAATCCCCATTCTTAATCTTTCCTCATCCCTCTCTTCTAAATAAAAGGACAGCTTTCCATTTGGTAATCTAAATGAAATCTGAAGATCCTTTTCAGGTATTCAGTGGACATGTTTTATCAGTTACTCAAGAAGGGATTAAGAAGATTAAGTATTAAAATCATAACATAAAACATCATACTTACATTTTGTTTGAAATGATTTTTCTCAGAACATTCTGAACTATCACGCCAAATGTCTGTGGAGTTTTCTCTCGTTTGCCAAATTCCCTGGTCCAAACAGACTCTGTATACATTTCTTGCACTGCCTGAAAGTAAACAGAGATTTTGTCTGAAAGGTCAAAATAAAGATTTAATTTTTCATACACATGTTACAGATTTCTCCCTTTCTCCACAGAAATAGAAACTACCTCCCCCGCATCCCAAAAAGGAACAGAAAAGTCTTGTCTTTGATTATTTCTTTTGCATATTTGCTTAGGAGAATGCAGGAACGCAGTCTAGCAGAAAACAGTTCCCCGTAAGTACCTAGTATTTACAATACCATGTGTGTTTTGGGGTCAGATCAGCAAGTGCTGTGAACTGAAGAATTTTCCTTGAATTGTACTGTGATGCACTTATTTATAGCAAGAATTTGCCTTTAACAGCAGAGGAACAGCATGGAGATACCGGTTGATGTTTGCTTTTTAGCAGCATTCTCTTTGAGAAGGATGGGATCTCCTTTAGCTGCTTGACATCATCTTAAAGCTGTCTTCAACCGCTGGCTTCTGTCTACATCTAATCAAACGTTGAGGCTTTCAATTAGAAAGTGTTTAAGAGTAGTAGCAGCAATGAGAACATCTCCTTTCACTTAGTGTAACTGGAACAGACAACTGCTTCTGAAGTGCAGTTTGGTGTGGTGCAGCAGGAGCTTTGTGTGGGGACTGCACACCCACGTTCAGCACATCTGGTCCAACAAGTAATGGGGTTGTAATAGACACCCCTTCCCCAGGCAGAAGAAAAGGACTTCAGTGCTTTTACTGGGATTTTGGCACACCTCAGACAGACCCGGCTTGTCTTTAAGGACCTGTTCTGTACAAGGTAGAAAAAAAAAATTGCAAAACATGAATAACCAAGGAATCCCAGTAACTCAGATCAGGTCAGATTAGGAGGCAGTTTAGGATTTGTATTAGTTTCTGAGCACTAACTGTCTGGTCTGTAACTCAGAAACCATTCTGCTTCTTCTCCAGAGATGCTGGAGCAAGGATGGGGATGCCAGATGATGCAGTAACTGAGGTTTTCCCCATTACGATCACAGTGAAAAGTTCCATGAATTGGTGCTATGTCTTACATAACGTATTTAGAGAAATTCAGGTGGAAAAGGGGAGGGAAATGAGTTTTTATTACATGGACGGGAGATGCTACTGTGCTATTACCTGCATTTATTCCAAAGGGAAGCAGATATCTGGGACAATAGATAAAGGCAGGGCCTCTTTCTGCTTAGAAGGGCAAATGATGAAGTTCCGGAACTAACAATTCATTCAGTTTACCAAATCATCTGTGGGTAGCGCTGGAGAAAGCTAGGCTAAGCAGCGCACAACAGTCTCCCGTAAGCTAAAGGGCTTAACATACTGGTGCTTGTAGGTGATTTTAGAAATGTGTCTAAGAAACCAGATTAGGTGGTAGGAAGCAGAAGCTCTACATAGTGATGGTAGGAAAGTCCATCGTTTTATTTTGGAGAAGGGGAAGGTTGTTTGCTCTCAGACAGTTTTACTCCTGCCCACATTACTCTTTTTCCCTTCCTTAATACTTTCCTGCTTCTCTCTGTTCAATAAAACATTGTTTGGAAAGCCCATTTGTTCAATTCACCACTCGCTGGTGGTGCAGTATGACCTCCTAGAGGGCCAGCTTCTCAGACAATTTTCTTTGGGTTGGAACTTTTCAGGCTGGAAGCTTCATTTCTGGTTTCAGTTGAGACTCCAGAAGCTGAACCCCAAATGTGTTGCTGCTCTTCAAGGCCTGGCAGTAGGTTTACACATTCTTGGAAACGTTCATTTGTAGCAGACAATAATGGAGTTGTAATAAGCACAGATGGTGAGAAAAGGCTTAACATCGATAGCAAGTCAGTGCCTCATGTCATAAAAGCCGTGAGACAGGAAAGCCTTCAGACAGCAGCACACTGGGAAAGCAGAGACCAGCACCAGTTTTCCCTGAGCTGGATTCCCAGCAACTCCAAGAGAAGTTACCACTTTCACATTACCATTTTCCAACCATGGCAAATATGAAGGACAAGGAACAGAGACATTTCCTGGGGGTGAGTAAGGCCAGCAAACAAACTGATCAAATGTCCCATTACAATGTATTCCTGGGGAGAGAAGCAAATAGATGTTTTTTAAAAAAATATATATATATATTCAATGAATAACTGTGAAAACCACTGTACACTGATCCAGGTAACCTGAAATTGCATGAGCTCATTCTGTGTGGAGTGGTTATGACTTTGTCACATGGAGAATAATGGCAAGCAGTGATCCAGAGAGTATTTACAAGATTCTACAGACAAACTGCATGAATTCACAGTGCAATGTTGTATGCACAATGCCAAAAGGGATGTTACTTCTCTTCTGTGGATCTACAGGAAAGAAGCAGGATTTATGTGCTTCAGTGGGAGCTGAGGGCATCCCTAGGCATATTTTGTTCCACCTTTCATCCTCTATGATAGCATTTCTCATCTCAGACCATTGTCAGCTTCCCTGATACTAATTGGCTGGTGCCCTATTTCCTGCCCTGAACTGTTCAGGACACAGAAATTATGTGTTTCATGTAACTATTGAGATTCTCAGTTCTCAGCATGGTAATACATGACAGAACATCCATCATTAAGTGCTTTAATACAAGTGATGGTGTCCCCTGAAGATATGTTAAGGGTAACGAGAGACCCTATCAGTTGTCCTAATTTTAATACTTCAGGGTTAAAACAAGGTCTAAATTAGAATAATTAGTCTGAATTAGACATTTCAGCCTAAACAGGCTCTCAGTTTTATGCTAAATTTGCTCATTCAAAATGGGCACATCCTAGTGCTCGTCTAGCCAATGACTAGTGCCATTCCTCCTTCTACGTGTTGCTGATTTCCTAGAAAATGATTCTATGCCAAACAGTGCTATCTCTTGTTACTGTCTCACAGACCTCCCCCCAAAAAAGAGAGAAATTTACTGCTTTACAGTAGTTAAATTTATAGTTTTCTTTGAGTTATATAATTTGCTAATACACGATATTCTTAAAATGAAATTGAATCACATTGTTTTGAGAGGTCTCAAAAGGATGCACAGAAAGAATGCATCAGCCTTATCTAGGCTCTTCCACTTATCTGATTAACTATTTATTTCTTTGACCTGACACATGACCTTGGAGAAATCCATCTGCAATGACAAGATATGAAGTAAATACAACAGGAGAAATCATGGAAGCCAAAGATGAAGTTTGTAGGAGCCTTCATGATTTTTGAAGAGAAGGAGGAAGTGTCTTCCAATAAAATGCAGATAAAGGAAGATAGGCAGGAGGGAAACTCCTACAGAAAAAAATAAATAGAAGGTGAAGGAGTGTAGGGTTGTAAGAGAAGGACAACTGATTATAGTTCGAAAACTGAGGTGTGTAAAATGGGAGTTTCAGTTCTAAATTTTGGCCAGTATCTGGCCTTTAGAAGTGTAACAGGATGAAGGTAACGAACATGAGTCAGATAAGAGCTAGACTAAGAGTTAAGACAGAAGTAGAGAAAAGAAACCATAAGTGGTAATTGTTTGCAATAGCAACTGAGAAGAGGAAAGCAAAAGAAATCAATGCAGCTGCAAAGACAAATGTGATGAGTACATGTTAAGATATGTTCATCTCACATACATGTCCTCATTGATTGCCCATTTATTGATAGGGAGGTTGGCTACCATCCACATTCATAGTCTTCTACCTCTTTTGAAATATAACCGATATGTTCTCAGTCTAGTCGCTCTGTGTCCTAAGTAGCCATCTAGGTGAGCAGAGCTTATTATTTTAAGAATGATATAATGAGTTATAATGAATTTCCCTTTTGCACAGAAATATTTAAGAGATGTGGGATGTGGGATCAGATCCTGCTCCTAACTCTTTTACCTTTCTGGAGAAGACACTAAACACTAATTTCTGTCCACTCCAGCTTTAGAAGCTGTGCAGCCTTCGGTCCAAGAATCCAAAAGGTATGAGGGTAGGACCATAACTAAGGTACTGAAACTTGAAGCTAATTGTTACAGATGTCAGATTAATATAGGGCAACCTAGTCTCTGCCTTAATTTATTTGTTTTTGTTTGTTTTATTAACATAATGCAAAATGCATAAACAGTCTTGTGAGAAAAGAACAGGCCCCCATCTGCCTTGCCTAGGCAGAGATCAGACTGTACTTTGCCCATGTATTCTGGATTCTTATCAGCTATGACCCAGTTTCTAAAGGAGAAATCGAAACTGCCTTCTTTCCCCTGGATTATTGTCATATGACTAGTACACCTTCTAAAAATATGGGTTTGACTTCCTTCAGACTGAAATGGAAACTATCTTCTGTAGCCAAAAGATGTGTTCATGTCTAAAACTGGTAGTACCTCCATCTTGACAATGCAGTCAGTGCCATCCACAGTGGCAGCTCAGGACCAGCTTCTTATGGAATCACATATGTATATAGGATGGACTTGTATGAAGGACAAAAGGAGACCATAATTTCATGTTTGCATCTGTTTGATATCAAGTTATAGCTGACCGTACAACATTTAGAACTTAACAACAGAGATACACTTTCACAAAGTGAGGTAAAGAATTTAAAAATGCGGATACTTAGGAACATTAGTTAAACACTTGTCTGTATTGTGCTGTTAGTTTCCTTACCAGTAACTACAGATGTTTCCTGTAGCATTTTCAAGCATTCTTTTTTGTAGTTGAGCCATCTAGATGTGGTTTTCTCCAATAGAGATCCTTTGGCCTGTGAGTGAAAATATTCTGTGTAAAGAAATTTTTCCATTGCAGATATTTTCAAGATTGATTTTGCCTACAACTTTTTATAGTGGTCTTTACAGAGAAGATAAAGAATATGTTTAAATTAAAAAAAAAAAGTTTACAGGAGAATAAGAACTGGAACAAATGCTTTGAAGTGATATGGATAGAGGGACTAGAAATACAAAAATTGCAAGACCAGTTTCTCCCTTACTGCTTGAAAACTGGTTTAACTTTGTGTTTAGTCAGTTTAGTGGCAACAAATTCTGCACGGTCCACTCTGGTCCTTAGAAAATCAACCTCCCTGCCACAAAACCTTGGCTACTCCTTTCAGCTGCTACTCAGTCTGCAGGCTCCTATCTCATTGTTGCCCTGTCTTCTGTCTCTTGGCTTGCTCACCCATTTCTGTTTTCTGGAAGCTTCTGTCCTCTCCCAACACACTTGGCTGCAAGAACAGCCCTGGATGGATCCTTCTTCCATCCACAGAGCTCCATCTGACCCATCACCCAGTCTCTCCTCCTTTAGTTGAAGGTAATACTGAAAATACAAATGCAACAGGTCTGCTGGAGTCTCAGTGGAGGGCTTACTCTGACATCAAAATGCTGCAGGTTGTATGAGATGGCACTGCTGGAGCTGCAAGAGCTGAAATGCACTGCAGTAGTGAACACATAGAAGAGGCACAGAAGTTAAGGTGATTGTCATTGGTGTTTGAAAAGAGAGTGAGAAGAGAGGTTTAGAATATCCCTTCTGGATGTGTTGGCCCTGTGTTGCTGCTCTGGGACCTGAAAGTAGACATGAAGAAGTGAAAAAGAGGCTTAGGCTTTATCAGGAGATGGTGAGAACAGAGATGTAGATCTACAATTGCCAACACAGAGAAGGGAGTTACATTTCTGTCCTCTGGGCCAGAATTGCTTCTAAATATAAAATCAGTTCTAATGTTGAAAAAAACTATATTTCATTCCCAGCCATAGGGGGACAAGATTTTTTTTGTACTGGCAGAAGAGACTGTGCTGGTCATAAAAGTATGGCTAAAGAAACAGCTAAAAAGAGAAGGATTAAATGCAAAATTGATTTGTGATATGCTTACAGATCATCATCAGTATAATGACTTGAACACTATTTTTTTCAAGAAAAAAAACTCATCAGCCAAAGCAGCCTCTGTAAAATATCATAACTCACGTCCTGAACTAGGACTTCGAGAGGCCAGAGGCAGGCAGATAGTTCAAGAACACTGTTACTGTAAGATACAAAAAAAAAGTAATTCAATAGTGATTGAAAACACTACAGATTGCCATGCAATTTTGCAGGCTGTAGCTTTTCAGAACACAACAGCTGTCATGCAAAAGGATGCTTTTAAGTCAACCAAGGAAGACACCTTTATCTGCATCAGAACCTTTCTGGCTGCTGCTTTTCACACATGTGCAAGGTCCTGAATTTCTGTGACTTTGGTGAGGTACAAGGGGCTGAAAGTCATTACTGAACATATCCACATGTCAGTAGACTGACAGCATTACTCTGAGCTTGGGAACAATATTCCTGTATGGATAAAGAACATTTAGTGAGTTCAATTCCTTTTTCTCTTTTCCATCAGCTATATGGGACAGCTCATTCATATGCACTTCTGCAGTATAAAATCTTGTCTGTCCAAAGTTCTGCTTTGAGAGTCCTAGCTAATTTCCAGACACCCTATTTGAAATTCCAAGGAGTAGAAAGTCTATAATTATTCTTCATTTGATGGACTTGCAAGATAAGGAGAGAATATTTACAACAGGCATGAGAAAGGAATGTGTGTTTCCAAAATAAAAAGCATCTTGACATTTCCCTGGTGTGGGCTCCAAAATACTGAGAGCCAGGGGAGATCGTTGAGAAACTCCCAGGTCAGTGAACCTCATTTGAAGAGGCGAAGAGATGGAGATGACGCAGTTGTAGAAAAGATTACTTGATTTGAAGGATAGCACTTCAGTTTCTAAAAAACAAACACATTAAACAGCGAAGGAAATGTAGGGAAAGCCTCATAACTGTTACCTGGCTGCTTATTTGGTTCCACTTCTGGAGATAGAATTGAGAAAAATTAATGAACAAAACTCACTTTACAAGAGGGAGGAGCCACTTAGGAATAAAGGACAATTTCACTTCATTTCCATATGTTCTGCAAAGCCAGAAACAGAATTAGAAATCTAATACCTCGTCATGATTGATGTAAACATCTGAAATGCTTGGTTTTCCACTAGAAGGCATTTTGATTTAAAGAAAAAGGGAAAAAAAAAAGTTGTATATAAAATGAGGTCATTTTTACATAAAGTCAGGTCAAAAACCAGACACAATTAAGCATTGAGTCAGTTGACCTCAAACGTTAGCATTTGCAGCATTAGAAGAACATTGAAATAATGAGAAAAAATGCAAATGATTGTAAATTAGCAGAGGAACAGACAATGACAGCACAGGTCAGTTAATAAAGATCATTTGAATAAGATGGAAGTATGAGCTCATCTGCAGAACATTCGTAGTAATAGACGTAACGCAAAATTTTTCTGCTAGAAGCCACAACTGGAAGATGTATTTGAGGACTGTAATGATTTTGAGAAGGATTTAGATTTAGTTGTAGAAATTAAGTGACAGGAATCCTCTCCATGCAAAGCTGCAATAAAAGAGATTGTTGAAATCCATGCATTTGTACATGCAAGTGAGAACACTGAAAAACCATAAGATGAAGTATTTTTCTTTAGCTTGACTCTGACTGGATACCATGATTAACTCTGATGGCCATGCTTCAGAAGAGATGGTAATAAATAGAGCATTTTCAAACACTAGAATAGTTTTATCTTGTCAAATAAATGACTACACAGAGATTCAGTAGCAACTTAAATGAGGACTTAAACAACAGTGTGTTGGGAATTGCTCATGAGCTACTTATAGAGGACCTACCAAAAAAACAACTAAAAAAAGCAAGCATGCATCTCATATGTTACCATTACAGTCGGCAGTTGCATCCACTCCTACCGTGGCAATTCTTTAAGGACCTGAGTATTGAGAATCACTGGAGAGTGCTGGCAGTGCCTTGGAATTGGGAAGATAGCTTTCCTTCCTTCATAGCTTGTCAGAAATGATGCCAGTGCCATAGACAGAAGACCTGAATGTGTTCTGCATTGAGGCATTCTCAGTCTTTCCTGACAAGCTTTTCAGTATTAAGTAGACTGCAGAGATATTCACTGATCAGTGAGAAGACAAACTGTATGGATGGGAATAAAACACTAGCCATAAATGGGAAGGAGGATTCAAGGAGAGACACATTGATGTCCGATAGCTGTCTAACTAGGTAAAAAGGATTCAAAGAGAAGTCAATGAGAAAGTCTTGTGCCTGTATCTTGTATCCGTGGGATTAATGTTCTTCAGAGAGTGGTTCACATTCCCTAAGGAAATGAAGAATTGTCATTTACCTGATGAATATAGCAATCACTGTTGAGAACCTGGGGGCTTTTCTTTGGCCATGTTTGGGAGAAACTCCTGTTCTGTAGGTATATTCTGAAAACTGTTGCCAGATCACTACTGCATGTGAAATAGGTCTGTGTTACTTTTTACAAATCCAGTAAGATTTTATTCTGACCTAAGCCATGAGCCACCCACTGCTATCATGACTGAGATGCTATGCACACTCAGGAAAATTTAGAGTGATTTCAAGCATGTCAATATGCAGCCGAGCAGGAGTTTTGATCTCAATTTTAGATTTCAGTTGAAATTTACCTCCTCTAGCATTTAAACAGAAATTTTGTAGAATTTAGGGTTCAAAATCCAAGACATATTTAGAAAGCCTAAAACCTTTGAAGAAACTGAAAGTCTCTTCTCTTTAGAGTGTTCAAAGTTTCATCGGTGACATGTGAACCAACTCAGCTTCAGATTCTGTGCACCCACTTCACAACAAAGATTAGTGTTAGTAAAATTTAATCAAAGTTACCTGGAAAGATCTTTCAGTTAAATCTAGTTACTCAGAGCACTCAAACTGCACCAGGGTGACAACATCAGTCACTATATTTCAGAAATATTCTGCATGCAGCAGATATCACTGCTTGAAGCTCTCATCTGAGAACTGAATTCTAAAAATTAATCTCAAAGGTGCAAACAGACATAATTTAAATCTTTTTTATTATTATTTTTAGCATAATCAGTATTTCACCTTTTAATTTCTGAGTTATTTTAAGTTAATGATAAAAGAAAGTTGTGACTGTTTATTTGGAATATGGAAAAAAAAAAAGTACTTTCTATATAAAGTAGAAATGACATAAGAGCTTAAGTATTTACTGATTCTTTCAGCCTTGATCCCAATGTACCCTGGCTGGTGATTTTTATAGCTATGTTGGCATTTGTCTAGGAAATGTGGGTAAAGAGACTTATGATTATTATTTCTTCATTATGATTTCTTTACTGTGGTTTAAACTACCTGATGTAAACAAGTTCCAGGAGTCACTTTAACAAATCAATTCACTGTGAACAAATTTATATTCTTTCAGGATTTTGACTTCACTGTGGTCATTTGGAATTTTTCTTTTATGCGATATGTGATATATTGAATGTGGCTTACAAAACTGAGAGTTTTTTGAGTTCAGTATTCATTTATGTGAGAGAATCTCTTATACAAGCAATAAAAATTCAGAATATATGTCTTTTGATAACTTGTTATTCATAAAAATGCCAACCCCTGTAATGTGCACATATAAGCATGCTTCCTTGGCTAAATGGAGGACAGAAATATGATAGAAATATAACATTAGTGGATAGAAATATATGTTTATATTTATAAATATTATATATTATTGCTTTCAGGTTAAGGTAAACCTGTCAGTTACATTAACTTCCATATCCACTTATTTCACAGAAATTTATCCTCAATTTACTTACAAGTTTTCCTCTTATGATTTAAAATTTACTAAAACATGTACGTAAACTATATTTTAAAATGTATTGAGCTAAAGATAAATATGGTGATTAAAAACATATATGAAAAATTCCCAGATATTAGTTTCACTGATATTTTATCATCACATTCATAAAACTGCCCCAAATTTTAAGACAATATAGATGAAGAAGCGAGATTATTAAAATTTTGTTCTAGATATAGTAAGTAAATAAGTTGTTTACTAGAGCTCAAAAAATTGTACATAGTTGTGCTAGGCTTTGGTGAAAAGCTGAGATGCAGAATAATACCAGTATTCTCAGTTTGCACAAAATATCACGGAATGTCTAACACTTGCCGACATCTAAAAAACCTAAACAATAGTGTCTTAAATTAAGCAAAGTTGTTTTTACAAGGAAAGAAAGTGGGAAAAATAGTAAAAAATAACTGTGATTCATGATTATATTGATACCTGATAGGCAAATTGAAAAACAATTTATTATTAATAAATATTGATATGAAAAGATATTGTAGAAAATAGTGCTATTTATTTACTTTACAAATTAGTATTAATAGAAGAAAAATAGTTAATGACCTAGTCAGAGTGAGTTGTAGTAAAAAATTCTATAGCTTCTCAGTCAGTATTTCTCTAATTTTCGAAAAACATAAATTCTTATACCAGAACTATTTGTAAAATAAAATCACTGTTTGTGAAGGTTAAAATGCTATGTAAGAGGAATCTCTCGTATTGTCAATAGTTAACTATTGAATTAACTTACCTGTTTCGCTAGAAACAGCATCATGACATAGCTGGCAGGTCCAGGAGGTATTTTGGACCAGAACCACATACTGGAGCAGAGACTGAAAAGTATGGCCATGGCCATTCTAATAAATTGGCTCTTGATATGCTACTATCTCACTCTACCACAAAGTCACTGTCCTGTGGAAAAAAAAATACTTAAACTCTTCTTTTATGGATGCAACTCTTTCAGAAGCTTCTTAAAAATAAGCCAGGAAATCTGCTAAAATGTCTAGGCTTGCTGGGCTCCAACTCCGTTTTGTTTTTCTGATAAAAGGCAGAGAGAATGTCGTCTAAACTTCACAGAAAGTCTGCTTTCTGTAGCTTGTCCTTTAGCCAATAAGAAGTCACAAAACTATTAAAACATTAACGAGCTAATCCTGCTCCCTGGAACTTCATGGGAATTTTGCCAGTGGTTTTCTGAGAGTGGAATCCAGCTCCATAAATACATACATATATTTATACACATTTCATGAAACTATTAAAACCTACGCTTAGAATGGAGAAAGTCTTTGTGTAGGAACCTTGCTAAATAATAGTTGTTTTTATCCTTTTGAACCACATTTTGTCAAATATGTACAGTGAATGAAAGATTGGAGAATCTGCATGCCCAAAAAATGGTATTGTCAGAGATTAAAGTTTTACTACAATTCTTCTAAATTTCCATGTTCCACTCACAGCTTCAGCTGCAATGCAAGGCTTGAGAAATTTCTCAAGAATTTCATCTTCAATTTTCCAACATTTATTTGCAACATTTTTAGTTAATGAGAAAAGTCTGAAATGCTAATAACCCTATGTGATATACATAAAAGTAAAACCATTCATAATATGTTATAATTTTATAGGCAGCCTTATAATTTTCAAGCTCTGATTGACAGCCTGGAAGCCTCTGATTGACAATCAGGAAGATGCTGCCCCCTGAGTTTCTCACAGAAATAAAGTTTATAGCTGTGCATACAGAAGAAGGCCTTATGTCTTTCCCAGAGCTCTCAGATCGACCAGTTTAGCTGAGCTGGGGCGGAGACAGAGGCCACACCATTAGGACTTAAAGGCCAGTAGTAGCCCAGTTTTCCATGCTAGATGCAAACTCAATCCAGAATGTGGAGCAGGTATACTCTGCAGCATACCCTGTCAAGCTAAACAGCAGAAAGTAGACATGACAGGATGTAGGTACTGCTACTCTTCTCTCTGCCTTTTTGTATTCTACAATAATAAGCCTCATGAAGAAGATAGGATCAGAACATAACCCTTTATTTAAGAGGTCAGTACATCTTGGATTTTTGAAGTGGCCTCATAATATTTTCTGTTTTGTTCTCCGTCCTTCTACAATAATGGGTAACATTTCACTTGCTGCTTTGACCACTTCTCAGAAAAGAGATGATATTTTCATAAGAACTATTAATGACTGCTGAATTTCATCACATTTTACCATATGGTCGCTCAAGCTTTCAAGATTCTTGTGCAGCCCTTCAGGATTGCACTTTTATTATCCTGAATACCTTGGGGCCATTAACAGACCTTATAGCTCTATTGTTTTCCAATTATTTATGAATATCTAATAACAGAGATTATAGAAAGACTTCCTGGTGACCTGCTCATGTCATTTCTCTCTTTTCTTTTCTGTTCTTTAATCCCTTTAGCAAGGAACCTTATTGAAAAAACCTTGAAATCCAAGAGGACGAAGGAATTATCCCTGTCTGTGTCTTTCTAGATTTCTTTAAAGAACTTTAACAGAGATTTAAGTTTTAAAGATTAAGATTTAAGTGTTACGATTAACAGAGATTTAAGCATTTTAAGTTTGGTATGAGCTTTTTGCTAAATATAATAGGAAAACAAGTTCTACAATCTGTTGGCTATTTTTACCTACTCAGTTTTTAAAGTGTTTTGAAATTTAGACTTGATGGATCTGTGTAGTCTCTCTCTAAGATTAACACTATCCAGGACTAGCTCAGTGGAGGGAACCTGAGTTAGATATCCCCTATATTGTAATAATACTAATAATTCATTATACTAATGAATTATAACATTAGCTAGTAAAGACAGAACACAGGGTAAAGTTTGAGTTTCTGAGTTATAGTTCAGAGTTTTTACTAGAACAAGATAGTATAAATCAGCTACATGCCCTCATTCGCTATCAACTTTACTCCTGAAAAAAATAACTTTGCTTGAAGGAACATACAGTTAAACTAACCAATTCTCTCTTTTTTTCCTTCTGCACACTAGGACTGATGTAACTCATAAATGCTCATGCAATGCTTTACTCTTATCAAAAAGATTCTTAAATGGCAAATACATTAAAAATCTCATATAGAAATCTGTCACAGTGAAAGATCCCAGAATGTAGTTGTTAGCCAGAGATATCATTCAGCAGCTTATTTATGGAGGCTCAAGAGACTGATCCATAGTCTAGTATTACACAATATCCATTTAATAGAAAAAGCCAACTGTTCCATGACATTTATGCTGGCAACATTTTATAATGAGCATAAAATGGTAAAACTAATGCATACTGAAGCGCCACTGTTATTCTCAAGCAATCTAAACTGACTTGGGTCAGTGGTTTCAAAGGCCACAAAATATACTTGAATACAGCATTTCACAGATTACTTGCAAGAAGAGGGAACACAAGCTATACTGAAATCTCAAGTAAGTGTTTAATCCTTCTAAGACCCTCCCTCCTTCCCATCCATCCTGTTCTCAGATATGCCATATGGTTTCATAATGCTGTCCTGAATCAGTGTCACTAAACACAGACTTAATGTGGAAATTCATGAGTGCTACATCCTTATAAAAAAATGTAGCAGGACAAAGATGTAGGAAAAAAAACTTAGAAAAAAGTCACTGGCTCAGTCAGGTTCTGCTGTCCTCAACTACCTGAGCTGTGGGATTTGCTCTGCCTTTTTAGTCCATATTTCTGCTTGGTCTGTCATTCTGTTGCTGGACAGCTCTTCAAGCTGAGATCTTCATAACTGTTTAAATACATATTTATCCCATTTCTTTTTGAGTTTCAGTTTGGGATTTGCTTTATCTCATGCTTCACCTAAACTGACAGCTTCTTGGTGGAACATAGTTCAAAGTCAGAGGCCTTTGTATAGCTATAGAAAATACCCTTACTCTGTCTACTAAAGATTACCTCAAGAATTTATGGTATTCTGCAATGTGGAACTTACCATTTGTGCCTAACGAAATTTGGTCCATGCTGACATTCATATTCTTCGCTGCAATGATTGTGTAGCACATTGCAGCATCTACTTTGTAGCATTCTTGACCCAAACCAGACTGGCCACAGTTCTTCGTTAGTGCAGGAGTCTCTGTAGTCTGTAGCATAGGAGTCTCCTAGTTCACAGAATCATAGGACACCAGGATAGTTCATTCAGGTGGAGACGGATTTAAGAAGTCCCTAATACGATCTCCTTAAAGCAAGAGATATTGGGAGACTGGTATTAGGTCTGCCTGAAGCTTTTTGCCTGACTTTTGATGAAAGTATTGAATGTGCTTATCACCTCCTTTAGGTCATTCATAAAGATGTTAAACAGCACAGGTCCCAGAATGGTCATGCTAGCTTAGCCATTGTACCTGAACTGATTTAGCAAAATAACAAACACCATACTAGATATTGGTAGATATAATGTTACCACAAGCAATGTTAGTGACTTTCACTATCCCTTTGACACCAAGACTTAAGAGTAAAGGTGAGTAAGAAAGAGGCATATTATCCAGTAGTAGGCCGACTTCCTGGGTAAGGAAGAGACTGTAATAAAATTTGCTGGCAGCATCTTCCATCTTTAGTTCTCCCTTCTCTCCTCCATGACAGACAAGGACATTTTATGACATGTTCGATACAATGAAAGGAAACTAGTGCTACAGAGATAAGACCTTGGTGATTTTTGATAACAGCTTTGTATGGAAGAACACTAGCTCCCGTATTCATCCAGATGTGCCTTTGCAATTGACCTACAGGAAAGCTCTGTTTGGAAGTGTAGTTACATACTGAATCAGAAACCACTCCTGTTCTGGAGAGGATGCTACCTGGCTAGTAATCTTGTCCACCACCTCAGGCTTTGTTTTGTATCGGTGACGACAGGAATTCTTTAAGGCTAGGGAGTGGAAAAATGCCCTACATTTTCTTTAGGCCTGGTGCTACAGAGCAGCTAAGGAGATCCTCAAGGTGCTCTTCTGAGCATGCAACAATCCCATAATCATGAGGAAAGTGGAGTTCCCACAATAGAAAGATACAAACACTGACACAGCTGGAGCAAATGGACCTGGCATTACTGTACATTTAGCTCATGGATGGTTCTTGCAGGGACCGGTCCCACCTTACTATTAGCACAACAGATTCCTTGTTTTCCCATGGAGCAACAACTGCTTCACACAATGTTTCACAAAATTTGTCACTTGTTTCCTAGGAAAAAAAGACCAGAATCTGATGCCTTATTACTAAGCTAGGAAAAAAAAAAAAAAAAATGTCAAGGTGGAAAATATTTTTTAGGTGAGTAAAAAAAAAAATTGCTATTTCCAGAGGGGACAGAAGGGTGGACAGAATAAGGAAAAAAATAGCCTTTTCTCTATTCTTTCAATTTTATTCTTTCATGATCATTTAAATCCTATTACACATTTATGAAGGCAGACAGAAGAGTGCCAAGAATCCCATAAATAACGATGAAACATAAGACTTTCATTTGTAACTGCTGGAACTTGGCAGTTTACAGGCAGTTTACAGTGCTCTTGGGAAATGCTCTAACATTGTGAAATGCTCTAATTTAGGACCTGCTCTCATCTTCTTAAGTATTTCTTTAAAGTAAGATTCACCACTGTATTCAGTTTTAATTAGTGTTCAATGTAACAGGAGCACTTGAAACTGCAGGATGCAGTCGTATTGCAGTACTTTCTGTGTTACAAACCATTATTCCTGTGATTCACTGGCAAAATTGTAATATATTGTCCCTCCTCCTTGTGTTCCTTTCACAAGATTTACTGCCAAATACTGTCTTATAGCCTTAATCTCTTCTGCCACATCATTTCTGCTTGTGCCCATATCTCTGCCTTCTGTCTTAACTACAAAGCTGGTACAATTTGTTGGAGGAAGGTAGGATGGGCAGGATAAATATAGGCAGGTGCTTCACCATCCAGATGTAACACAGCTTTATGAAGTATTATTTCTTGTACATTTGATCCTGCAGTTCTGGAGGATGCCCGTTTCATTTCCAGTGACAGGCAGACGGCAAAGAGCCTCAGCAACATTTTTTCTCAGTTTTCTCTCTTTAGTCTTCTCTATTACAGCTTTCAGTAGCAGCTATTGGTGTGAAGGCGTGAGAAAAGTTGCCAAACCTTTCTGTGCAGGACAAAGCAAAGAGAAACATTGCATCCGCTTTAATAACCCTGATGCCAACAACAGCAATGCTGTGCAATATATCTGGGAGACAGGTGATGACAAGTTCATTGACCGAAAGTTTCATGCTGGGATCTGGTATTCCTGTGAGGAAAATATAAATGGGAAAGGTGAGTGAAAGCACATACATTTATTTTAGAAAACATTCTTTTTTTTTTTTATCATTCTCTCCTGTCTATTAGTGTTATTTTGTTGTTTGTTGCAATACTGTGTATGCATTTTAAAGGGAAAAGTATTTTAAGTATTTTTCAGGAATTTCCTATTCTATGAAAAGGAGGAACTCAGAGGGTACTTTTCAATCAATTCTTAAAATTTTCCTAATAAATTCTGTTAAGAATTTTAGAGTGACATGTTGTAATATAGATTAAGATTTTTTAAAAAATTCTTCTAGTCATTGCAGCAGGTTAAATTTAACAGGAAAGCATTTTATTTTTCTGATGTTCCTCATGCATGAATCAAAAATGAGCACATTTGTTTGGAATTATTCCTTATGATGCCCTAGACAGCATAGAAAGTACAGTGTGGTATTTTATTTAAAAAATCTTTGTGATTTTGTCCGCAATTAAATATGTGAGACTTACATTATTTCATGGATTTCCAGATATTTTTACCTTCTTACTGTGATCTTTCCTTTCATAAACAATAGAAGAAAATTATTTTCACCCTTTCACTTGTTTTCGCAAGATGTGAACATGGACACTTACTAATCGTGAGTTGTGGCTTTTAATTGAGTTTCACTCTCAATATGTAAATATCAGTAGAATTGCCACTAAAGAAAGCTTCTGGGTAATTTTAAATCTTTGAACAATGAAGTTGCTGAGCTAGTCCAACAAACAGAGTGTATGCTGTAAATTCAGATCTCCAGGGTTTTGTTCCATGTACCATTTTCATCAGTTTAGGGATCCCAAGAATCAGGAAAAAAAAAAATCATAGAGAAAATAAGCTATTCTGTATCCTTTCAAATGCAAATATTTTAGCAGACGCCTGTTTTGAAAGGCTGCCTCTTGTCAGAAAGTCTTCTACATTAAGTAAGACATTTAAGGGAGGAATGTCAAAGATCACAGCAAAATACACCTCCCACTCAAAACAAAAAGTAAGATATTTTTGAGGTGGTGACTACCATAGGTCAGGGAATCTGTGCATCTCCTATGCCAGTTCTTATTTTCTTGCTTGGTTCAGTTAGTAGCAGAAAATAAATAAAGCCCTGCATTTTCAAAGCAGAACAGAATTAATTCCAAGAGCTTTATTCAGAGAATTTGCATTGGGGTCAAGAGGCCAAATAGGCTTGAAAAACAGCGTTTTCATCACAAAAACCCCACAGATCAGACATAGAAGAAATCTGTGTGAGCAGCACCCTTGTTGCTGTAGGGAGAGCAGGTCATCTAGCAGGGTGGTGTACAAACTGCCAGTTTTTCAAAGGAATTGCTCTTTTGCCTATTCTGACTTTCACAGCCACAGCTTATTTTTGAAAAACAATTCATAGTCTTTTCTTCTCCCAAATACGAAGTCAAATGTTTCTATTTGTTTGCTGCTGTAAAATCAAATTTGTGCTCTATGCTATATTTTGCATTTTTTTTTCATTTTAATAATCTAATCCTGTTGGTAATGCAAAATACTGTATTAAACAATACAAAATAATCGAGAACTCTGTTTTTAAATTAATTACATCTCTTTCTTAGGAGAGAAATGTAGAAGTTTCATCAGCCTGACTCCACCTACTGATCGAGGTAAATATTCATATTTTGTTTATATAAAAAAAACTTTCTAGATTCATCCATATAAATATTTTGATTTGAATACTTGCTTTAATCCCATAAAAGCTTTTGTCCTTTATTTCAATTTTTAAAAATCAAAGCAAAGTCCATGTCAGCTAAAATATGAATACATGATTTCAAAAACTCTGCAATCCTCATTTGAATAGAAACATTTTTTAATTGTAAATATGAGTACTGAAAACCAAGGTCTGTTAGTTTTTTTGTCGCTCTTTCCCTGTACCTCTAATTTCACATAGTGAAGAATTTTGTGGCTGATGTTCCCTTAAGAGTACTTGAGGTAGGGAAATCCTGCATGGAAATAGAGGCTCCTGCCCTGCATGGCAAATGGGTGGGGTTTTGTTCTGTCTGTGTGTCGGCAAAAGTCTGGATGCATCAGGATCCCTGCTCATAGGCATATCAACCCTGATTACTTTAGTCTGGGATCATTCAGTGTTCATCAGTGTATATGCAGTGATGGATCATTTATCAAAAATAATTTGATGCAGGTTGTCTTGGTCAGGACAGATAATGCTGTTGTGGCTGAGCTGTGTGCTGTTTGGAGACCCTGAACAAAATCAGATTTCTTTACTGAGACAAAGATTTGATGAAGAAATAGACCTTGCATGTGTTCAGGCATGACCTAACCCAAGAATTCAATGTCTAAATGCCTTTTGAATACGAGTTGTCCCACAGACACCTGCATGCAGTAGGGTTACTTAACCTCCAAAATATTTGGTTTACTCCCATGTGTAGTGTTTAGCAATCAACCACATACATTGTTATAGCTGCTATATTTAAGCTATGATTGTTAGTATATACCTTTCTATGAAATCAATACTTGAATATGCAAGTAATATTTTTCTTAGGACACATTAATTTGTTTTTAAAAAAGACTTGGGAGGGTTGTGGGTAGGTCTTAGCACTTGGAGAGAAGGCTCCTACCTATAGGACATTAGCAAGCCAATAGTAATAAAGAGGAGTCATAAAATCTATCAAAAATGGATGTAAATTCTTTTTTTGTTTTTCTTACACAATTTTAGTGTAGCTACTAAGTATGACAAAGGTACTGCCCTGCACGGAATGTTCTTCAAAGGAATGGAAGGAAGGTACAAATGCTTTCCTACTAAATGTCCATATCAGTAGAGGAGATGATAATTTATGGTTTATATGAACCCTGAGATCTTCTAAAAAAAAATTAATAACAATGTCCTCACAAATTTGGAACTTTTGTTCAAGGATGTAAACAATAAAAGTGGAGAATGAAGAAATGGTGAAAATACTAAATGACTGCTTATAAAATCAATGTTATTAATTTGGTTTTCCAGGAGTTTTGTGGCTCTCTATTGTAGCAGAGATACTGTACATTATTTTGCTTCTGGCTGGAGCCATTCTTATGTCAATAGAAGTGTGCTACTACACTACTGCCATTGACGGGCTGAAGATCAACGCCTTTTCTGCTGTAATCACTGTACTAGCAGGTATCGTTTCAGATTGCAATTTATATACCTCCAGAAAATACAACATTGATAGACTCTCAACTAAAGATTAATAACAGCATCCAGGTTTAAGAACAGTTACAGTCCTACTGAGATACATGCAAGAGAACAGGATGCACCAAAATTTTATGGAATATATTCAAATCGAATAATTGTTTTCTTAATATTATTTTTATATTTTATGTTTATAGGTTTTATTATTTTTACCTTACTGTTCTAATTTAATTATTTTTAATTTGATTGTCAGGTTGATTGTCAAAGATAAAATGATATATTCTTCCTGTAGCGTGGTGTGTTTTTTTTGTTTATATCTTTTGGGTTCTTTTTTTTGACATGGTGAGTATAAAATTAGCAGTAGGTAGAAATAAAACAGTATTTTTAAAACAGTATAAAATCTGCTTGAATAATTGTTTGTGGAGGATCGTCCTAAACTATGTGTTTCATTTTCTGCATTGAATCATAGAATCATAGAATGCTTAATGTTGGAAGGGACCTCTAGAGATCATCTAGTCCAACCCCCCTGCACAGGCAGGGCCACCTAGAACATGTGGCTCAGGACTGTGTCCAAGCGGTTTTGAAGACCTCCAGAGAAGGAGACTCTGCAGCCTCTCTGGGCAGCCTGTTCCAGTGCTCTGTCATCCTCACTTTTAAGAATTTTTTCCTTAAATTCCTGTGGAACTTTTGGTGCTTCAGTTTGTGGCTGTTTCTTCTAGTCCTATCAGCGGTCACCACTGAGAAGAGGCCGGCCCCATCCTCCTCACTGCCTCCCTTCAGGTACTTATAGACACTAATGAGGACTCCTCTCAGCCTTCTCTTCTCCAGGCTGAACAGGCCCAGCTCTCTCAGCCTTTCCTCATAGGGCAGATGTTCCAGGCCCCGGATCATCCTCGTAGCCCTGTGCTGGACTCTCTCCAGCAGCTCCACATCCCTCTTGCACTGGGGAGCCCAGAACTGGACACAGTACTCCAGGTGTGGCCTCACCAGGGCTGAGTAGAGGGGCAGGATCACCTCCCTCGACCTGCTGGAGACGCTCCTCCTAATACACCCCAGGATCCCATTGGCCTTTTTGGCCACGATGGCTCACTGCTGCCTCATGGTCAACTTGTCATCCACCATGACGCCCAGGTCCCTCTCTGCAGAACTGCTCTCCAGAAGGTGGGTCCCCAGCCTGTACTGGTGACTGGGGTTATTTTTCCCCAATTGCAGGACCTTGCACTTGTCTTTGATGAATTTCATAAGATTTCTCACTGCCCAGTTATCCAGTCTGTCCAGGTCCCTTTGGATGGCAGCGCAGCCCTCTGGGCTATCAGCTACTCCTCCCAGTTTGGTATCATCAGCAAACTTGCTGAGGGGGCAGTCTGTGCCTTCATCCAGTCATTGATGAATAAATTGAACAGGACTGGGCCGAAGCCGGACCCCTGGGGGACACTGCTAGCCACAGGCCTCCAAGTAGACTCCACGCCACTGATCACCACCCTCTGAGCCCTGCCTTCAAGCCAATTCCTAATCCACATAACTGTCACTCATCTATCCCACGCTTCCGGAGCTTGCCCAGGAGGATGCTGTGAGGGACAGTGTCAAAAGCCTTGGTGAAGTTGAGATAGATGACATCCACCATTCTTCCCTCATCCATCCAGCTAGTCATTCCGTCATAGAAGGCGATCAGGTTAGTCAAGCAGGATTTCCCCTTGGTGAATCCATGCTGACTACTCCTGAGCACCTTCTTGTCCTCCACGTGCCTGGAGACAACTGCCAGTATGACCTGTTCCTTCACTTTTCCAGGGATTGAGGTGAGGCTCACTGGCCTGTATTTGCCTGGGTCCTCCCTCTTGCCTTTTTTGAAGACTGACGTGACATTGTCTTTCTTCCAGTCCTCCGGCACCTCCCCCGTTCTCCAGGACCTCTCAAAGAGGATGGAGAGCAGCTTAGCTATGACACCCGCCAGCTCCCGCAGCACTCTGGGGTGCCTCCCATCAGGGCCCATGGACTTGTGGGTATCGAGTTTCCTTAGGTGCTCTCTTCCCCAGTCTTTCTCAACCCGGGGCAGGTCTTCCTCTCTCCAGGCTTCCTCTCTTGTTCCTGGGGCCTGCTTCTCTAAAGGGCTGCCCTTGGTAAACACCAAAGCAAAGAAGGCGTTCAGCAGCTCTGCTTTTTCTGTGTTTTTTGTAACCAGTGCACCCACCCTATTCGCCAGCAGACACACATTTCCCCTGATCTTCCTTTCGCTGTTAATGTATTTGAAGAAGTTTTTCTCATTATTTTTAACATCCCTTGCCAGATTGCGTTCCAACCATGCCTTAGCTTTCTGTGTCGCTTCCCTGAATTCCCTGACAATGTTCCTGTATTTCTCCCAAGGGCCTGTCCTTTTTTCCACTTTCTGTATACCGCCTTCTTCTGCTTGAGTATTGCCACAAGCTCCTTGTTCATCCACGCAGGTCTCCTGCCCCCTCTGCCTGACTTCTTGCACACAGGGATGCACTGTTGCTGGGCGTGGGGGAGGTGCTGCTTGAAAACCAACCAGCTCTCTTGGGCTCCCCTACCTTCTAGAGCCCTAGCCCACGGGATTCTTCCGAGGAGGTCTCTGAAGAGGCCAAAGTTGGCCCTCCTGAAGTCCATGGTTGCAAGGCTACTTACACCCCTGCCTCCTCCTTGTTGGATCCTAAACTCAACTAGCTCATGATCACTGCAGCCGAGGCTGCCCCCCACCTTCACATCTCCAACAAGTCCCTCTCTATTCGTCAGTACGAGGTCCAGTAGCCAATGCTACTGCATACTGCATACTTAATCATTCTGCATACTTTTTCTTAATTCAACACTATACAATATAGGAGCCTAGGAAGTTCAGTTGGAAGGGACTTCAGGAGGTTCTTGATCTGGCTTCCTGTTCAAACCAGAGTCATCTGTGAAATCAGACCAGATTGCTCAAGGTTTTACCCATTTGGGTCTTGAAAGGCTGCAGGAATGTAACCAATACAACCTCTCTGGGCAACCTGTTGTACAGACTGCCTGTCCTCACAGTCAGCAATCTGGTCTGAATTCAGTACTAACCCTGCTTTGAGCTGGAAGCTGGACTACAGACCTCCTGAGGTGCTTTCCAATGTGAAAGATTCTATGATTTTATCTATACTATAGAACTGCTCCTGAGGAAAGCTTCCATAAAAACATTAACTAGTTGCTAGTAACAGGCACAGTGCTTCACAGAGGTATTAATTTTAAAGTAAGAAGAAATCATACTGAGTATTTAGTATGGCTTCCTGTGCAACACAATTCACTGCTCTCACTCCTGTTTAATATGCAAAGTAATTTATACTTGATAAAAGTGTATGTTTTAGGCATCTAATTGTGAGTCAAACACAATGACAGATGTCAAAACCAGTGTCTCTTTTAGTGAAATAATCTCAACATTACCTTTCTCTGCTTTCTTTGCCAAAATTCCTGTGCAATTAATTTAAGTGATACTTGAGTCTGGTTTTTTTTTTTTTTTTTGATCTCTGCTCAAAGACAAATTACCGAGAAGTAGGTTTTCAGAGGGATGCAGTCAAACAGCTAGTTGCCTTTCACAATGTATAGACCATGGTTCCTTTGGGTTCTTCTAGTAGGTCCCATTTATAGTAAGTGTCTTAAGTTGTGATTGTATTGGCAAAATCCATGACATATAAATAAACTTGAATTATAATATCCAGTATGTATTCAGGAGTTCAAGGGGGAATTGCAATAATTTGACAAAGAGGAATGTCCTCAATTCCTATTTTCTAATATTCTTATTAATTTATACTTTTTAGGTCTTCTGGGCATGGTTGCTCACATGATGTACACCACTGTGTTTCAAATGACTGTCAACCTTGGTCCTGAAGACTGGAGACCTCACACGTGGGATTATGGCTGGTCCTACTGGTACCTATTGATTTATTTCTGGTTCTTCCATTACATTTCAGTCACTTCTCTCTCTAATCAAGGAATGTATGCCTAATTGATATGGAATGAATCTATCTTGTTTCACTCCTGGGGATGCAATTCAGTATTCTAGCTGTTTCCAGAATGATTCTGTCCCATCCCTGAGTTCCTTGATCATGGCAAGGTAAACCCACCTGCTTTTGGTGCTTTCACGTCATCTCTTTGTTATGAGAACTCTGCCACTGATCCCCACCTGGGGGACATGTGTAGTCTGACTGACTAATGTAACAAAGACCCCTTGTGCTGTGCCTTCTTGTTCCTGCTTCTAGCAGCCTGTGTATTTACATGACATATTTGACTACCCCAATTTCTGGCAATACATCCAGTCGTATGATTACCCTGAAAAACAGTTCTGGCCAAAGCAACCCTCCTTAACCCCCCCAAAAAGGAAGTGTTCTTTTATGCCTAAATCAGTTCATTGAACTCCCGGGAGGATGTGGCAATGAACAGCTGTGAGTGAGAGGCGAGTTCAGCAGGAGTTTTCCAACCAAAGCATGTTTCATTATATTATCCTGACTTCGATATGTTAAGAAAGGTTCTGATGAGTAACTTCCTTCACTATGAACTCCAATTCATTTCAATCTGGCCTTATTTTTACATGTTGTTTTTATACCTCGATAATGCATTGGCCAGTCAGTAGTCTAGAAATGTCCTGCTCTTTTAGCAAATTATCTCTCTACATCATTTTTTGTTTCTATCTTCTTGTGGTTTTATATTAACATGTAGAGTTTATATCCTTTCTTCAGTTTGGTCATGACCTGTATTTTCTCAGGAATGCATTTCAGCGCTGTGAGCCTGTTTTAAGCACTATTTAATCATGTCTTCTCTTTTTAATCCTTTTGAATAAGTGGTATGATTTTCTTTTCTCAATGGCTCTCGAAGATTTTAAATCCCTTTAACAGCATCTTTTAATTTTTAAGCATACTCATTTTTATGTAAGTCCTTATTCTGAAATTAATCTTTAAGTAGAAGAATTGTGAGTAGGGAGAGTGTTTCACTCAAAGATGTTAAATATGTATAAAACAATTTGTAGATGTCAATTACATAGCTCAGATCATCAACCAAAATATCTCTCCTTCCCTCACCCTGTTGCCCTATCCGTCATATACACTGATATAATCATTAGTGTGTAATATTTTCAAAAATAAAATTGAAGTATGGTGGATATGAATTTATTCTGCTAATCTCTAATAAACCTTTTTGTTCATAGCCTCGCATGGGGTTCCTTCGCTTGCTGTATGGCTGCAGCTGTCACCACTATTAACAAATATACAAAAACTATTTTGGAGTTCAAGCACAAAAGAAAAAAGCTGGAAAGGACTTTAAAGATCAAATACAAGTTTCCTGATCCTGCAGCTCCAGAGAAAGCTTGCAATGTGTATGTGAACTCTTTTCACAAAACTACAGAGGACCCTGCACACCGAATAAAAGGCTTGCATCACCTGGCTAATATTTCAGTTCTGTAAATTTGAACCACATCTCAAGGCATCCTGTAAACTGTAAGGTAGATCACAATGCAGTAGTATTAATTAATAAAAATGCATCTTTCTGTAGGATTAGTTATTTTTCTTAATAAAGGAATGATATTTTCATGGATGTTTCAGGGAATTCTTAGTATTGAAAAAGCTGACAGAGTTACCTGAGTTCAGCAAAAGACAATGACACAGATTCTGCACTCCTCTGATTTTTAAGTATTCTTTAATGTTAATGTAGATAATGTGAGTTTGTTAGGTTTTTAGAGCATTATGGATTTGCACCCTTAATTCCCATTGAAAAGACTTCAAAAAAAAAAAAAAATCCCCAAGCACAAATAACAAATAACAGGGCACCAAAGAAGGTATGTAGCAGGTGGTGTGTGGCTTGAATAAATTACTTGTTATTAAAAATGCAACCTTTCCAGGCAAATCAGGAAAACCCTTTTTTTTTTCTATCCATTTACAGTGGGTAGAAAGATGAAGAAATAAAAATAAGGAACACATGATAGACACCTCAACTGTGTGAGGTGAAACTCTCTAGGTATCTTCATCACAATAGTACCAAGCTATAGCTTTCCCCATGGAACTGAGCCATGTTTATGTATTCTGTCAGATACCAGATTTTTTGTCATTGTTGTATAACTTCTGCTCCTAATGAGCATTCCTCGGAAATTCTCTTGTAGACACTGAGTCCCAGAATGGGTTCTCATGATTCCATTTTGGAGGCCTAACATAGTATATACACAAGCTCTAGGCTTCGGAAAAAAACACTTGATATTTTTTTCAGCCAAATAATCAAAACATACATACAGTATGAACTCAGCGTCAGCAGTCAATATCCAGACAGCTCACGGACAGAGATAAAACTGGGAAAATAAAGTAGCATGTTTACACACAATTAGCTAAGAAGTATACTCCGGGCCATTACTGGCAGAAGGTGGAAATCAGCAATCATTTCTTTCTGTATTTTTTTTCCTTTCTCTTATACTGTAAACACCAGATAAATCATAGACTACCGGCACTTATTTCTAACCCTTGCTTAAGAAGGGAATCTAAAAAGTTAGCTATCTGCATGGCAGATATCTAAAATGAGGTAAGTCATCTAACTTCTAAGACTGTATTTATATAAACTATGACTGAATAAGGCTCATAGAAAATATTTTTTGATAAACTGATCTCTTCATATTTCTTTTTATCATTCTGTTTTTATTTGCAACATATATTTAGTTGCATATCCCCCCGGCCCCCAGCCCCTGCCCCAGTGGAGCAGGGATGGAGAAAAAAAAGAAAAAAAAAAAAAAAAAGATTAAATAATAGAGTTCCCTGGAGGGGAAAAAAATCATAAAAAAAAATACAGATGGAGAAAACTTGTTCTTAAAATCAGGAAAAAAAAAAAAAAAACAAACACATGAGATTATAGAAAAGTGTGACCCGTTTAAAAGGTCATCTAATCCTTCTTTTCTTCAAGGCAGGATAAACTAAACATACATTGCTTTTTTTACAGATGTTTTGTTAATCTCTTCTTTAAAGCCTCCAAAGACAGGCATTCTAAAATTTCTGTGGCAACTTATCTTTCGTGCTTAACTATTCTTACCAACAGAAATTCTTTTTTATTCTGATGCACTCTAAATCTCCTTTGCAGCAATATAAGCACATTGTCCTACCAAAACAGAAATGGAAAACAGTTTAACAGTTCTAACCTCTTTTTAATACATTTTAGATATTTAAAACCTATTTATATAGAATTTTCTTCTGCATTCTAGTTTAAGATTTTTGTTCTTTCAAAATTTCCTTGAAGCACAAATGGAAAGCATTGCTCTGAGCTCTGATTTCACTGTTTGACTGAAATTTACTCTTCTGTCTGCTATGTGCCTCCACTTCCCCATCCCTTTGTCCCTGTAAATCTCCATCAGTACTAACATTTAGATGCTACTCTGAAAATTTGTTGAGGTCCTCAGTGCTTTGATGACATGTCTATACAGATTATGGCAACTCTACCTGAGTGTGAGTAGCTCCTAGCAGAGTTTTTCCTCACATTGCTGTAATGCAAACAACGACATCACATTCACTAAATGTAGAAGAAGAATGTATGCCAATGGCAGCGATCTGTTAAGTAAGACACTGGCTGTTTTCTGGAAGCAGCCTCGTACTTTACACGTAGTGGGAAGCAGAAAGCACTGATATCTGAAACATAAACTTTATTCAGGTCATTAACAGGGAAAAGAAGTGAACAAAATCAATTTTCCTCTTCTGTCTTCAGATCTTCCCTAATACCTGAGGCAACAATGGCAAAGAACAGCTCTGGGAAGAAGGTCCGAATGTAAACTGCTGCTCTGGGTATAGGATTGGCCATAAGTACTTCCTGCTTCTTTCTGCTCACTGTGCACAAGACTTCCTCTGCCACCTCCACTGGGTGCACGCCATATGCCAATTTTCTGAAAAAGACTGTAAATCCAACCAGTGAGGAATGAAAGGCAAACACATCTGAGGAAATGGTGGTGAAAAAATATACCAGCTAGTGTATCAGCAGTTAAGTTTCAAGCCCTTACCCCTTTCTATCCCTTCTCCTTCTTGTGACCACCCACTCTAAGGTCTTTTTGTGAAGTTGAAGTTTTTTCCATTAAAGTCCTCACAGTCCTTAAGTGAAGGGGAAGCTTGAGTGCAGATGAGCTCTCATTTAGGGGGTGAGAGTCCCAGAGTCTGAACACACCAGCTTTTCTTTACTCTCAATGAGTACATAAGCATAAAGTGAGATTGCTTCAGAATGAGGATAGCACCAAGGCAATAAGGAGTGAATGAAAAGGTGTAACTGACCCACTCATGGGTGAGAAGCAGTGAAGCACAAAACGTACTCAGCTCTGAAGGTTATTTTCCTGGATATCTCCAGAGGTCGCTTCCAACCCAATCTATTTTGTGATTCTGTGTTCCTGTGAAGTCCTACTGTATTCCTAAGGGCTGACATAGCAAAAGAAAAGAAAAAGCCTCTGAGGATGTCAAAATTAATTTTGATGAATGTATTAACCTGTTCTGGACAAACCAACAAATTAGCATTTGCTGCTGCTCATGAAGGGCTGAAATGGCTGCATTTCAGGCACTTCTGTGGTGCATAAGCAACCTCTTCAAAGAACAACAGTCACATGAGGCACCTCTCCAAACCTGTAACAGCAGCAAGAGCAGTTTGTCTGGTTCTCCAAATGCCTTAGCTCTCCTTTTTCATCCGTGTCATGCTCCTCTTCCTTCTTGCTCATTCTGCACAGTTCAAACACTTTCTAGTTTCACTATGTAGTGAAGTCACAGGAACAGAAATAATGAAACCCATTTCTTCACTGGAACAGATCTGCAAAGGGCTGTGTATGTTTTACTTCACATGAAGTTAAATTCAGCCTCCTCTCTCAGCCAAGCTCTCCTCTCTCCTCTCAGTAGATGGCCAAGTGCCGTAGACAAAACTTAATTTGGAAACTGAAGTCTGACAGCTAACAGGCCCAAATTGTCTCACTTTTTTTTCCTGCTGTTTACAAATGAGACAGGCCTGTTGCCTATCTACTGTGGCTTACTTGTGGCCACAGAACTTTCACTGTACTTGGGCACCACTTGGGCACCACTGATAAAAGTCAACGGACTTCAATTCAGCACACAATGTAGCCACTTCTACTAAAAGAGATGATCAGCACCGGAGACTTGCTCACACACATGCTGCCTCCCTGGGAAGCAAAAGATCAGAAGCTTTCTGGTCTTCCATCCTTTCATCCATTCCTACCTCCAGCACACATTTTATTACTGTGATTATGAGTGTCATATTACTGTTATCTCATTGTCTCAATTCCTGAAACAAGAGATCCTATAAAATATAGAAGATGAGCCTTTTCCCCTCCATTCTCAGCCTGAGGCAGAACAAATCCTCTGGCATTTTCTATTCAGCATCTTGCAGCATAAGAGAGCAGATGTTGTATTCTTTAGTTTTACTGAGCACTTACTGTACTTCTTCTCTATTCTTCCTTACTAACCTACCTGTCTCTCACTGACCCATACTCAATGCCTTCCTTCCTCTGTCCCTTTGTGTCGTGCTCTACGCCCAGTCTCCATGCCCAGGTATGTTTGTTTTCACACATGATGTTGTCCCCTTTCACGTTCCTCCTCTAATCACCAAACTCATCTGGTTTCTCCAATCTCTTTTTATTTATTTTTTTTTAAATTTGCTTCCTAATGATCCATTCTTTTCCCAATGTACCTTTTTCCTGTTTTGATATACAGCTACAATCTCTTTTGATGCATCAAAACTTACATTTCCAAATTAATGCCTCCCAGTTGCCAGGTGCCGGTTGACGATGGTATGAGCAGATGAAGGTTGGACTCACAGTGCTGACACAAATACCAAATTCTTCCATTTCAGCTCTAAGACAGTCAAAAAAGCCTAGAGCAGCATGCTTAGAAGCAGCATCTAAAAAAACACAGGGATGTAGGGATGTGTGGATATTGATGTTCATTAAAGTTCATTAAACATGAATATTTGAAAAACTGAGCAAAATGGCAAGGAACTGGAGGCACTGGGCGCAACTATCAATTTAAAATGTGCTCTATAGTGAAAAAATATTTTTGGTGGGTGGGCAGCTTTACCTGAGATTTGTCTCCACTTTGTCTCATGCCACAGTTTATGAGACATTAATGACATGCAGTGAAATTCATACAGTTGAAGAAATAGCAGAACAGCTCCTGTTCGGAAAAAAATATATACTTTGGCCCTGCAGCAGCAATTTCTCATTTGCGATGCTTTTAATATTAAAGTTAATTTTAAACAAACTGCATGACGTGGATTTTTTATACTGCTGCCAGTGCTTTTTTATTGAGATGATATCAAAGAAAAACAATAGTATGTGAATCTAGGCCAAGAACCAGAATTTTGTATTAAGAAGACAAGAGCTTCAAAGCACATATCCACCCCATATATGACTCTGGACTGGAAACCTATCTGTGCATAATATAATCTAAAAAATGACATGTCAGGCTTTTACAGCTAGGTTCAAGTGAGGGCCTTCTGTTTTTTGGATCCTTCTTCTCTAACTGCCTCCATCACAATCTTTTTAGGTTCTTTGCTACTCCATTAGAAATCCTTGCTGCTCCAAAGTGGTTTTGCTAGTTTGCAAACTCAGTGCACATTTGCTCAAATGGCAGAAACAAGCCACCAAGTTCCAGAAAAAAAGAAATACCAAAAAAAAGAAAAAGCAAAAAACCCCAAACTTTTCAGCTGCAATTTGCCTTTTCATCTTTTCCTTTTCTGCAGCCAGTTTCAGAACAAAATGAACCTTTTCTTTTGATTTTTCTTGGAATTACTACTTCTGTTTTCATGTCATAGAACAGATAGACTGTATCAACTGTACCAACTATCAACTGTAGAAACTATCTCTGTTATCTCTTCTGCCATTCATGGTTTTATATACATCCATTTTATGAATTCAAAGACCTTTTATCATAACCCAGGGCAGCTTAGTTTCATTAGAAGCTTTGGGTGAAGGACTTTTGTGACAATCACTTGGAAATCAAAGCAGATTATGTCACCTACCTTTCCTTTTAAACTCTTAAAGAATGTAACTCCATTAAACTTGTTAGGCATGCCCTTCCTTTACAAAAGCAGCATGTATCTCTTTGAATATGTTTATTTGCACATCTCTCCACTAACTTTATTTTTTATTATAATTTATTCTTATATGCCCAGTTCAGACACCAGACTTCCTGGCATTTGTTTGTTGTTCCCTGAATCCCTTCCAAGAATTTTTAGGAAACTTGCTGTTGCATTTGGTTGTTTTTTGTCCTTTAGTATCTTAGGCAGATGTTACACATAGCAGTATTTAAACTATTTCTTCCCTAGTTGCACTTCTTTGCAAATATTTCAGTTAAATACCGTATTAATGCATATTCAAGCTTATTAAATCAGGAAACAAATCAGCACTTGCAATAACTTCATATCAGAATCATGGAATACTTCCAGTTCAAATATTGGAATGTATATTTTGCTCTATATAACTTACAAGCTGCACGAAATGGGACTCCTATCTTTCCTTGGATACTATTAATTAGAACAACTTGGCCAGTTTTCCTTGAGATCATGTTGGGAAGAAGGGCTGTGAAAAGAGAAAAGATAGAGGAAATTGTTGAAAATCTTTAATTGGCTTGTTTGTTTGTTTGTTTGTTTTATTCAATGACCTGTTTCCATTAAGGCAGAAATGTCTCCAGAAATTAGATGAGATGTTTTTTCTGACTTTATAATATCTTAACAATTTTTGTGTCCACTTTGTATTGCCATTACTTTCATTTTTCCATTTCTTTGATTTGTGCTAGGAATAGAAACTTTCCAAGAATGAAGGTGAGGTTGTATGATCCATCTTATCCCTACGAATATACTGCCCAGGACAATACTGCCCAGGAAATACCAGTTAATATAAAAAGGCAGACACTGCATCTGTTTTCCTACTATCAGTGCTCAGCAAGGCTCTCAGCACTAATAACCAGCACCAAGTAAAGACCCCTCATAAAGGGAAGGTGAGGTGGGAGTTGGAGGTGAGCTCAGGGCAGACGCTCACTGATGTGCCACAGTCCCAGGGACGACAGTGCCAGGCAAGAAAAGGTCCATCTAGGAGCAGCAGGAGATGAGACCAGAAACAGAACTACAAAAAAATCTACCGTGTTCAAATGATGGCTCCATCCACGAGTCAATCAACCTACAACATAGGTCCAAGGTCCATCCTGGAGTCAGGGCTAGAGGCAAGTATGCCTGCAACATATCTCAGGCAAGGACTGAAGGTTCAGATTTTTCACAGAGTTGTTTTTGATTATAGTGGGGAAGACAAAATTAGATGAAAATGAAATGGAATAATACCAATTACTCTGATCTCAACCTTTATACAGTATCAGCAAATTGAGAAAGAAATAAAATACCTTTGGTTAATGTTACAGGTCCAAAATAATTGGCATTCATAATCTTTTTATCAAGTTCCAGTGAAATGCTCTGCACTGCTCCTTTCACCTTCATACTTGCATTGTTGATAAGTATATCCACACAGCCATAGCAATTCAGGATTTCATTTGCTACATCTTGGATGCAGTTTATGTCTGAGATATCCAGAAGTATGAGCTTTGGTGTATATGTCTAATAAAAAAAATAGTTGTTTCAACACTTCCTGTTATATAAAAATATGTTTCTCTTTACTCTTTCTGTAAATTCATTTGCCATGTTATCTGAAGAAAGAGCTTTCACCATTCTCACAAAAAAATAATATATATATATACATTTATATATACAGAGGGACTGAAGTTGCAGGTAAATTGTCAGGTAGGAATAGTTTATTCAGCCTTAAATTATCCAAGCAGAGGTTACATTTGTATGGTCTCTACAAAGATATAGTTTTTAATCAGCAGTTACATACGCCATGAGACAGACGAATGAACTCTAGGCTACTCTCTTGCCATATTACTATGATGATGTAATGCAGATCCCTTAGCAGATTTTTTTTTTCCGGTTAAGTCAGCACAGAGTGACATGAACACAGTATTTTATGATTATTTATATTATTTATACAGACAAATGAAGCTCACTGCAGAAAAAGGGTCAAATAAAAATATTCTTTGGTCTGATGAGCAATGGCTATAGAATTTGTGTGATGCCTTCAAGAGCATCTGCAGCTGGGATGAGTCATAGTTGTTGACCACAGAGGAAAAGCTTTCCCATGTCTGTCAAAGAAATACCTTCTAAACAACTACTTCTGAAAGCACAGACAGCCTTTACGGATCTTTTGCAGCCTAGTAGTATGAATTTTTAAGATTTCTGAGCAACATAAGCATTCCTTGAGACTGCCTTTATGCCCTGTTTTTTGCTGATACACTGCATTTAGAGGCAGTCTGTCCTGAGTCTGTCCATTTTGCATCACAAGTTGGGTGATGAGGCAGTGGTAATGAGAAAAGGTACTCTTTTTCACTTGATCCAATAGACGGGTAGCTGGGACTCTCTATTCAGAACAACTGAATTTAGTCTTTAGACACGTCCCCCATTTCTTGAATTCTCATTATATGGAAAATAAATTATAGTGCCTGTGATTCAATGAAGAGCTTTGAATCTATCATATCTGAATGAAATCAAATCCCTCTGTCTACACTGCTTAGTTGGGTGGCTTCAGATTGTTGTTTAGTCAAAATATAGGACCACTCATTGCCTAGTTGCCTTGAATTAGCTCAAAACAGCAGGATTTATGACTTTCAACATCATGAAACCCTCCAAAGATACTTTCCCCCTTCCCCCCCACCATTGTGGACTCTGTTGGGTAAGAGTGAATCGAAAAGCATTTTGTGTACATGAAAAAGTTTTTAACCTCAATTTGTCAATTTTCAAAGCCAAATGAGGAAATACATACCACACTAGGGTCTGCCACACTAATTAAAGCATCATACAAGGCTTCTAACTTCTCCCATGTTCTGCCACACAACACAAGCCTTGCTCCTCCTGCATGAAACACCCGAGAACATTCTAAGAGAGAAATAAATTTGAAATAAATAATAATAATATTAAGTTAATTGTGCTTATTTTGATTGAGAGGGGTGGCTGTTTTTTGCTAATGAAGTTGAATCTTTCCTTTAGAATTAGTTAATTTTTGAAAGAATAAAAATATATACAAGAAAAGAGCCTGAAATGATAATATATATGACAATAATATATATGTGAGCAAATAAATTAAAAATCACGCATGTTTTCACTATATTAATAGCTCTCACAGTACTGCTGATTTTTTCATGGGATGCAATCAAAATTTAATTAGGAAAAGAACAATATGTCAGTTAATAGATGATGAATCTTAGTTAGAAAAGTTGATGAAAGATTTTGTCTTTCTTCCTTAACACCCTTTCCCTACAAACACACACTCATGAAAAAAAAAAAAAAAAAAAAAAAAAAAAAGCATGTTTAAGGACATTATAGTACCAACTTTTGCTTTTGGAAACATTTATGTTGTCTACTGTAGTATAAATAGACACGAACAGACCCTTGTAAACAGCAAAACATACTCTATATGCTGCCTCCCTAAAACTTTCAGATAAATGAAACTCATGTACACCTTTGAGCAGAGTGATACAGAGAAACTTATCACCTGCTGCATCACAGCTGATGTAGAGCAGTGGTGAAAAGCAGAGGACTGTCTACACAAACCCTTCCTTCCATATATGATCTGTTCCAAGATAGATCTCTTCCACCAGGATCTTTATCTCCTGAGTATTAGGCCTCCCCAGTAGTCAATGGAGGCAACAAGGACCAGCCTGAGCTGCCTCTTACTTGGCCAGGTTCCCAAAGACTTCCTGATCAGGAATTTACATTTCACACTCTTAATGTATATGGAAGTGTTTGTATCCAATTTTCTGTTTTTATAAACCCGTACAGCTGGGACTTACATATGCAATCTCTTTCTCATTATTTATGACTGAAATTTTAGGAATTTGTTTCATTTTCTTTTTTCTCTACTCCCCACCAAATAACATCTAGAGAGTGTGCAGGAGTGTGCACAAACAGTATATGGCACAATGCCTTTGATCTGATGGGATGGTGTGGAAGGCAATACGGAGCAAGAGGAGGTGAGTACATGTTAAGTGGCTGGCCACACAGGCAGTCAGTTTATATAAAGAGATAAATTAGCACATATCCTTCACCTCCTTCCACTGTTACACATAGACCAGTTTGTGGTACTGCAGATTATCAAAGGAAGAGGAAGAGCATAAGCGCTAGACAGAGATAAGAATAAAAAAGGGAAAGTGTGTGTGTTCTGCTGTATATAAAGAGCAGGGAAGGTAGGAGAAGCCCTTAAGGACAGGAACATGCAAAAGAGTAATGTGACACCATCTTATACTGATTTGCAGCTACCTTGTCAATGTAAAAAGATCTCATATTAGCAATATGCTAAAAATAGCACTTTCTGTTTGCTTCTCAGACTTCTTATTCTACTGAATAAAGTGAATACAAAGTTCAGCAGCAATTCCTATTGCTGAGACCAAAAATGTACATTCAAAACTCTTTTTTCTGTAACCACATTCCTAATCTCTGATTCATTCAGATAGTAATGATATGCACAAAATGATCGATACACTTTTAATGATCTAAAATGTCAGGCTGTTTTTCTTTTTTTTTTCCCATTTTTTTCTGTTAAACTGTGATGAAATTAAACAACTTACCTTTGCCCAGACCAGAGATGGCATCAGTGATGACCACCACCTTGTTTTGCACAGCTGACTTAGACAATAACCACATGACTGATTGGTAAATATGAATAATTCCACTGATCCCTAGAAGGAGTAGTGGTAGGGCAAATATAGCAAGAATACCCATCTGTGTGGAAAACAAGATTATATCAGAATAACAGTAATCATAATATGCAATTTTATTTTTTAAATTGTTCTTTTCTAAAATATCAATGTTTTCAAATACAGGGGGGAAAAAAACAAAAAAAAAAATCTATCAGCCCCCCAGTAGCTTAAAATCAGTAAGAAATTTGCCCTCCAATCAGTGGCTTAATAGTACCATATTTTTATAAGTTTTTTGTTTGACTGTTTTCCTCATTATTCCATGTTCTAAGCAAATCTTGATTTTATTCAAAATAATTCCACATCTGCAAAAACATAATGGATCTTTATGCAGAACTATAGGCTTGAGGCAAAACATGGGCTAAAATATAACACTAGTCTTTTAATTATGTTGCTATTATTGTAAAAGATAATAAAAAGCTTTTATGAATACATAATCTTAGATAAAATATTTAATAGAATTATTTTCTGTTTGAAAATACATGAAAATAGAATGACTTACTATTGCTATGAAGACTTCAAGTAGGGAGAAAGTATTCTTTTAATCTATTTTTTGTATCAAAAGTCCTTTAGTATTTTCACAGAGTATCGCATTTGCTGAGGTTCCTTGCTGTGAAAGAGAATGGCTATGTATAGTCTGCAGCTGTGACAGAGATATTTAAAAGTAAATATAGTATCTACAGTGTGTTCCACATACCTGACCTATCTAGTCTGAGAGGCTGGGCAGCCATGTAAAAGCTCTTAGTACAGTACTGCTTCAAACCTTCAAAGAAGCATCTATTTTTGGGTCTTGCCTTTGGTCACAGTGGCTTGTTTGACTGTCTCTATTTTTTTTGCCTTTACCCTTCAATTAGATATATGCATAAAAAATGGTATAAGTTCCATGATAAAAATTGGTCTCAAAACCAAACACAAAAATAATGGGAAGGATTTGAGTTTGGAACAATCACTGCTCTGCAACAGAAGTAAGTGATGCATGCATATGTTGGGGGTTAAAATCTCTGAGCAAGCTGTCTTAGGAGCTACTCTATCACATGACTAAATCCTACTGTCTCATTTTCACTTCTTTAACTTCCTTCCAAAGTGT
>VZSV01000353.1:29197-73186 GCA_013398735.1 Nothocercus julius
GAGGAGGAAGTTGTAAAGAGATGGGATTATGCAGAACAGCCTCCTTTGGATGAGCACATACCACCTCTGCCCTTTCCTACTGAAAGGCAAACCAGGCTGAAGCCTGAAAGGCAAAGATAAAACAGAATGCAAACTTCCCCAGAACCTGAGTGAGGTCAAATTCAAGTTACGAAACAGGACTTGTTTTAATGGAAGTGAAATACAAGAGCAGAAGATGTTATCTTTTGAGTACAACTATTACCTGAACAGGAATATTAATAAATAAAATAAAAAAAGCTCTCAGTCTTCCTGTGGTACTTCCCCTTCATATGCAGACTGTGCACAGTTTCTCACTTCTTTCTATCCAGAACACTACCATTTCAAAGAGCTGCATTATAGCACCTGTATAGAAGCTGCTGTTGCTGAGAAAGTGTGTATATTTTCAAGGAGCTTTTTACTGAAAAGTACTGAAGTCAGATTTAATGGGGCACAAAATACATCAATCCTGATTGTAGCTCAAAGTAAACTCAACAAATGCTTTGAGGAAAGCTTTCTCATTTCATGGACTCATAGCATTTTTGTATTGTATCCTTTGGCAGTTCAGTGGCTTTCTTTCTTCTCTTTTAATATGTCTGTGCCTAAATGTTGCATTTTTGCAACACTTCCTTTTCTGCTACTGTATATTTGAATCCCCGTTGAACTCTCTGACAGAGATATTCACTAACTGATTAACAGAAGCTCTCACAAACCCATTAAATGGTTAAGTGGGAGTCTCTTCATGGAATAACTAACTTTAGATAGCCTCTTACTACAGCTGGACATATTTGCTTTTTCCAGTTCAAACAGATTTGCTGAAAACCATCTGAGTCATCTCACCACCATGTAATTGTTGTGAGACAAAACTAGAACAACTCTTCCATGTGACAGTTCAACTATATTTATCTGATGACATTTAGGTCAATATATGATTAATTGTATAGCCTGCAAAAAATCACAATACTATAGTGATTTACAATCTTATTTTTGCACCATGTTTTTGGTCTTTTTTCAGTAAGAAGGATCTACAGTCCTTTTTTTTTCCTTTTTAGAAGCTCCCATGTGCTGTACAGGGAACAGGAAATACAGGCACAGGCCTCACTCAGTCAACATGAAAGTAGAAGTTAGGCCAAACCTACCTGTGCCATTGAGCTGAGCACCGTCAGCCCGTCTCCAGCTGAGCTCAGGAATGGGCACGCCGGTTGTTCCACATCGCAGCAAGACGGTGCTGCCCAGGATGGTCTTCACTTTGGCTACGGAGGTATGTACAACTGGGCTTTGACACTTCCGTAGCTCCACCTGGCTGAAGACGATGCCTGCAAGACTCCGCGGCGTGGAGCATTTCAGCCTGGACTCTATAAACGCTATGTTAGGCGACTGGAAGTTTAAGAAATGGACCATCTCATATAGACTGCAGTCACACACCCAAGGATTGTCTTGCAAACCTGTCAAATGAAAACAGAGCATTAAGTCACTCCAACAGTCCAGCATGGCAAAATCAACTAGCTGTGAGGGGACTGGGTTGATCAAGGGGCGTCTTGAATTTGCTAGAGTCAACAGCAATGTAGAGGAGATCAAAAGCCACTGATGCCTCTAGTAAACTTGTCTAGAGACTGCTAAAAAACAAAAAACCTTCTGGCTTATATCATTCAATCTATCCTCCCTGGCCTTGCAAGGGGGTTGAAAGTGGCAGGCTTGGTAGCAGGGCCCTTCTTATCAATTAATACGTTAACATAAGGAGACAAAACAAAGACTGAAAGTTTAGAGCTTGGCTTTGTTGTTTTATGGCATTTTTGATCACTGCATATTTCTGACTTCACAAGCTAGATAGCACTGTAATTTATTCCAGATATGCTGGTGAAATAATTGCTTTTTCTTTGTTGATGCTTTAGCTACTATGCTGAAATCATCATGGATTAAATAACCAGCAGGGCTATTCCCTGTGACACTTTATTACCTCTGAGATTTGCTTTTTCCTCTACAGTTTGAATGAGAATCTTGGGCAGGTTGGAGGAAAACCTTTAACTTCCCATCAGTGTCCTGACACATCCTCTTTTGCTATGATGTCTGAAAAAAGGCTAGTTTCTGCTTTTCCTGCACCCCTCATCCCGTCATTTCCCATTCTGGTAAGCTCTGTCCTTCCCTGCTGCCTCTTTATAGGGGAATAAAACGAGCCTTTAGCCAGGCAGGACTGGAAGCACCAGGGTGGAGAGAAGTCGGCTGTGCTGGGCTCGCACCCCACGCCCATTCCCTGCATGGCGCCGGGAGGCTGCGGCTCCAGCACTGGGAGCCCCTGCCCGCTCCAGATGCACGAGGAGGTTCCTCGGCCAGCCGTGGATCCTGCTACCTCCGACCCTTTGCAGAGCTTTGCCCTGAAGGTGACGCAGAGCTGCAAGTGCTGCTGTGATCCCCCCCAGGTGCTGAAGACCCCCTCGCTACCCCAGATGACACAGCCTGTTGTCTCTGGTACCTCACACAGACGATCCTCACACATACAGCCTTGCAACCTTTGCACACTCAGCTGCCAACCCATTGCTGAAACTATTCTTTTTGGTAGTAAACTGAAAACAAGGGCTGTGAAGAGGGTTCATACCCATGTGCCTTAGAGAAAGAAAGGGATTGGGCTGACCCTACTGTTAGTAATCAATTTACATGACCATAAGAAACAGTCATGAGCCAAAAGAAACAAAAACACGCAGCTCTTCTCCAGTTCTGTTCCTCCAAGGGATGTGTGTTTCACACCCTAGTGGTGTCAGCAGGATAGGACTTAGGAGTGGGGCTCTCTCTACCTTATAATGTGAATCTTAGCATTACACTTATTTCATTTATTTGCCTACATTACTTTTTTTTTTTTTTTTTTTTTTTTTTTTTTTTTTAAAGATCCTGGTGCAAGCAACTGATGTGCAGCTGGCTATGCAAACACTCAGAGTGGCTAGAGCACCACCACATGATCTATCCTTCCTGACAAAACATCCCCATAATCCATACTGAATGTAGTCATTTTTACATGTAACTTGGCATGTATGACCTATGGTAATGTCTTGTCATGCCACAAACAAAATGGGCAATCTTTAAGCTTTGGCTTAAAGAGCCTGATGCTGCACCTGGCACTGGCTCATCTTCTAATGCTAAGCAAGCCTTAAAAACATCTGCTAAGGACACGAGAAGCTTTGAAAAGCAAGAAACCGCTGCCTACAAAGTACTAGATCTCTCTCTACTGCGATCTCCTTTTAAAAATGTTGCCTCACCTAAGTTCATGCAGAGAACAAGAGCAACAGCAGCACTTCTCTGAGCTATGGATGGCCTTCCCCGAGTAAGGCAGCCTTGTGCTGAGATATTCAGCAAGGGCATGAATTCACCTCCAGCCTGTGGTGACTGGGGATGTGATACACAGACACGCACAGCCCACAGGTAAAACAGAATTGACAAAGCTAGGTCAGTTTATATCAAATGAGGACAGCAGATGGCAACTACCCTGGACCATCAATGGTCTGACATGAATTTGATCCAACGTACTGTGGCTAAAAGGCTCAATAGTAATCCCCCAAATTACTAAACATGCTCAAAACTTCATTTGGAGATACTGCAACTCAGAGGATTCAAGACAGCCATCTGTGCCATACTCTGATACAAAAACAATGACATTCCTCCACAGCCACACTTCTGAAGAGCCCAGAACTGTCACCACAAAGAAGATTCACGTTATTTTTATACCTGAATTTGGATGTAATAAGTGTCCATTTTTTTATTTAATAACACTTAAAAGTGACCAGCTCTACAGTAGTTATTGTTAGAAAACATCACATTAATGATTTGTGTTGCTGTCAAAAAGGGCAGTGTCAGTAAATAAATAAGAGTTTGAGGAAGCATCACTATTTTTATGTTAAAAAGATTAAAGCACGTGACCAAATTTTTGATGTAATAAACTGGGTGTGGGGTGCCTGAGGTGAGGCTGTCAAGATATAAATGGATTTCCACTGAAAATATGCTTTACTCTGAGCAAGGAGTTCTGAGGCACTGCTAATGCACGCTTTGCATGGGATATTAAACTAGCCCAGAATGTGGCAGAGTAACTAGTGTCAGTAAAAATGCTACAGTAACATTCGGATCTCTCATCATTTCTGCCACAGGCAAAATCAACTATTTCTCTTACCTAAGATGATCTTGGAGTTATCATTGGGAAAATAAGGAACTGCCTGCAGGTTGGCCCAGGTGGAAATAAGGGCTTGAGGGAGAGTCATCAGTTTATTGCTGGACAGGTCGAGGTAGGTGATGTTCTTGACGTAACGAGCAGCATCTGGGGGGACCGAGGTGAGTTCGTTGTTGTGCAGATCCAGAAGCCTCAGCTGGGGCATGTCAGCAAGGGCTTCCCATGGGAAGGATATTAAGTCATTTCCATCCAGCCTCAGCTCCTGTAGGCGACGGAGGCCCTTGAAGGTGATCACGCTGAGGCTGGCCAAGGAGTTATAGGGCATCCAGAGGTACTCCAGGTTGTGGAGTGAATGCAAGGCTTCCCCTGGCACCCTCCTAATGGCTGTCTTTTCTATCCGAAGCTTGGATGTGTCTACAGGAATATTGACAGGCGTGAGAGTCATCTCCGGATCATTACATAGCACAGTCCTGGCGGGGAAATGCAAACACAGACCATATATGAGTTCCTTATATTTAGAAATATTTTTATTTTAATAAAAGATTTAGATCTGCCTTTTTCATGAGTCTTATTCTCTATCTTACTTACCACCTATATATAATCTATATATCACTCCTGCAATTTCATTAACTTGCAGTAATTTGCACACACATGGATCTTGGGGAAATGACTGCAGTGTTCTGCCTCTGTTGGAGTGGCACAAGGCTAAGTCCAGCCTCTACAGCATTCCTTCTTTCTTTCAGATGTTTTTAGGGCATTTATGACAGACAGCAGTAACAACATTCATATAGAACACAGAATGTTAGTTCATGTTAAAACAAAATGCTCCATAAAGTGTGCAATAAAAGGCATATTAAGAGAAGCCTCACTGAAGCATGGGATGGGAGGAAGTAATGCAGACTAAATGCAGCACAAGACCTCTGGCTCATGAAACAAGGATAAGAAAATAACTAACAACCCACTGGAAATACACTACATCAGCTGCTGCTTTACTACAAAATAGTCTAAGTTTTTCAGAGATGGGGCAGTTAATTTCACTGCAGTCACATACAATTGAGAAGGTGAAAGCACAGAAAACTAACTCTTTGGAAAATGCTATGTTAAAGCAGGGTGTATTTGTGTGACTAAATAGTTCCTTCCCATTTAAAATCCTGAAAAATCCCATGCTCTATTTTTTGCAGCCTTCATACACAAAAATATGACTTGGACTTTGCCAAGATGTGGAATTGCAGATAACCACGGGGAGTGAAGGGAGACAAAATAGGCCTCTCACACTGCACTTTAATTTGCCTATCAGCAAAGACAGAAAGGCAAATTCTTAACAAAATACAAAGTTACAAAATACAAAATACTACTTTGCAAAATGTACCAGGGTCAGATAGGCATGTTCCACTCCACATGCAAAAAAGGTACCATAAGAAATGTAACATGATGAGTCAAGTATCATTTTTTTTATCACACTGCTTTGCTGAGAGAATACTGCAAAGCTGCAAAAACCAGACTGTTTTAGGCTGAAAGCAGTCATTCCGCTACTATGAGGAAAAATATACATCTCTCAACTGCTCATGCAAGTTTGCAGGATTTAGATGCTTTTTGAACCTTCAGTTAAAATTCTTCATTTATAAATCAAAACACAGTACATTACTTTCAACCAGTGCTTTTATTGTGGCTTTAAGTCCTGCCCACGCTCAGCTGAAGGCTGAAATACTGAGAAAGAACAAAAGGTATAATATATGAAAATCCCAGAAATCTTCTTTCAATATAATTTCTTTTTCATGTAGACATGACACAAATTTCAATAGAGACACTATTGCAGTAAGGCAGCTTGCTCTAATGCTTCTCATCATGTCCCTGAACTATGTCAGTGAGCACTAAACAATTAATCTATGAGATAATCTCCCTCTCCTAGTGAGAAATGCGAATCATAATACAGAAAAAATAGTGACATTATGTTCCTTAGGGGACCTATGGGCATGAGCTTTTTTATGTATCTTATAAAATGCACTGCAGCTTTTTTCTCCGGTCACTAAAAGGAAATTTCACCAGGAACAATGACATTTATGGAGGAATAATAGGCTGTCTCGCGACTGTGCTCCTTTTGGACAATTACAGACTACCTGTGCCTCTACCATGCTTCCACATGTGGTATTAAATCCATAGCACCACAGAAAAGATAAGAAAGAAGATCATTTCATGAGGATCCAAAATGGAGCGGACAGCCTTTCATTCCTATACTGTGGTCTTCTCTGGAAAAAGTATTTCTTCCAAAGGAGTTGGCAAATACTTTCTGTCACAAAACCTGTTCTACTATGAACTGCATACGAAAAAAAAAAAAAAAAATAGTCTACATTTGATTAAATCACATCATTACTTTGCAATTACACCTCAAAAAGATTTTTTTCATTAAAGTCTTACAGAGCGCTCTCTGTCTAATGGTGCTGCATTCCAAAACTGATGCCCTCTGGTCTTGTTTCCAAGTTCCCAGTCTGTGAATTATCTTACCTTCTTATTATCATCTGTCTTTTTGTTTCATTCTCATTTAGCATCTATTTCTAGTACTGTAAAATCTCCCACTGAAGAATTTTTTATGCAAACAGAATGGATTGCAGTTTTTTATACCACAATATAAGTCAAAACTAGCTACATTTAGAAACAAACCAGCAGAGCAGAATAAAGTTTTAAGCAGCATTTTCAGCATGGACATTTTGAAAGAAATGACAAAGAAATTTTGTCTAAACTGAATTTTTTTTTGCCTTTGCATCACTGGTAATTATGGTGGTTCTGTTCTTGCAGAGGAGATGCCCAAATGCTTTCCCTGAAATCAGCTTACTGTGTTTTCAGAAGCTAATCCTCTGCAAATAAAGCTAGAGTGCAAAGTGACTGGAAAAATAACAAACATGAAGTCTGGCCACAATATTTTCTCCTTCGAGCATCCTCACAGAGCCAAACAAATAAAAACCCAGCAACAAAGGAAACCACCACCATCCCCAGAGAATATCAGCATACCTGGTTTTTGTCCCTTCACTGACGCTATGGAAAGTGCAGCTACACTGAGACGGACAAGAAGTGCCAGCCCGAGGCAGCCCTCCAAAGACTAAGCAGCAGAGCAAACCCACCGGGATCCACATCCTCGTCACCCGTGCACGAGAAGGACACCTAGATACTAGACAAAGTAAACGCTTCGGCCTTTTGTTTTATCCATTGACTGGTCACATCTTGTTAACTGCCTTTCGTTTTCAGCCGCGCAGTGATCTTCCAGCCTGCGCTGAGTCCATCAGATAAAAAAGGATAGGCAGGGATTAAGGATGGGGACTTGAGTTATTTTCATGAAGGTGCTTATTGCTTCCTGGAATCATACTGACAGTGTTTCTTCCCTTAGGAAGCCACATCAAACCGGGCTCCTCAGGAAAACTGCAGCTTTTGTGTAAGACAAAAACAAACACGCTTTTTGGGGATCTGCATCAGAGGCAAGATAAACGTAATCTGGCCAGGAAATAGGAATAAATTACTTCCTTACAATGACTTTGGGAATACTTAAAAAGAGTTTCTCACATTACAGTAACTTAAGCCTCCTATATAAGAATATTGAAAATATATAGCAATATACCCAAAGATTTTTTTTCCCCAAAGCTCCTGGTTTAGTCAAATAATTATTTAACTGCTGGTAATATACCTATATTAATAAATGAAAAATTATAGAAAATATGCATATACTCCAGTTTATATCAGGCCCAGGACATCCCTGAAACATTGACCTTTGTGGTCTCATTTGCTGATATAGCAGATCCCGACATCCCTGAAACACTGACCATTGTGGTCTCATTTGCTGATATAGCAGATCCCAGATGAGGGACCACTTTCCAGGATCCCCACCTTATCTATGACACATGAGAGCTTCAGGATCATTGAGCAAAACTTCCTTCTGTCTTTATCACAATCCAGTTCTAGGTGTTCAACTATTTTTATCCACACTTCCTTGAGATAATGGTTTCCTTTTTATTAGCAGAGACAGCCATAACAATAAAACTGACTCAGAATATATGTATTTTCAACAGTCTTCTGCTAACTCCAGAGAACACCATATGTCAGAAGGGTAGAGTCTAAATATGCACAAATATAACACTTCAGAGGTTGCTGTGTTAGATGGGAGTAGAATCAAATTCATACTAATAAGGCTATCCCATGCTTATAAAAGCTATTATTTCTATTGAGTGGGAACATATATAAACCACTGTCAGCAGTTGTGCAATACTCCTCTAAAAGTCTGTCTTTGGAGAAGCTACTAGCCAATTACTTTCAACCTTATCAGACTGCTTCTGCCACACCTCACAGCTATATTACTTATAGCTTTGGCAGGAAAAAACATGACTCCAATATCAGACATGAAACAGAAAAGGTAAAAGGTAATGGAAATGAGGAATAATTGAATGGACCTGAACAAGGGCAACCTAGCAATAAAACACTAATCAGAAATTACTTCTTCAGAGATACTTTTTGAAAATGTTTCTCTTGTGGTTCTGTAACACTGGAAAGCCTCAATGCATGGCATAGTTACAGAAGTTAGCCCAAGATGACCTACTGTGTTTTAAAACAGGAACAATTCTAGTACACCCCTGAATGCCCTTAACTCAGTAAGAACTTTGCCATGAACTTCACCCAGAGAAATGGAGTGTAGGATAAAAAGTAGCAAAAACCATCCAGCATTAGTGCGCTGAGCTCCCATTTGCCTCAGTTTGCCCACCAGCCATGTCCATCTCGCTTCCCATCTTCCTTTTCTTTGACGAAGGTCAGAGAAGACAGGGGAAAAACACCAAGTACAATAACAACCACACAGTACAACCACACAGATTTTCCCTAAAAAACAGGTTTTCTTTGATCTTAATTTATAGTCACATTGGTCAAGAAAAGTGTCCTCAGTTTTTTCTGACAATGTTTTAAAGCAGTCAAGGCTGCTCTTCTCACCTCTTGTGGCCAACCATCCAAATTCAGATTTTCCTGGGGGACGTTTTTGGATGCCTGGTTGCATACTCAAGGAAGATATAGGAAGAATATAGGTCAAAAAGCATCGGAAGTTTAGGAAAAAAAAAATTATAGACATTTCAAAATCCAAAGCTTCCACCAGAGAAAGGTATGAGACACAGATGTGTTTTGAAGAGCTGCTATAGATATTACTCCTTAAAACCCAAATATTTTCTATGCTTCCCTGCACATGGAGAAAGCATGAAAGCCCAGTGCCAGCCATGGGGATGCCTGGATCTCTGTTTAGCTTTAAGGTTACTTCTAGTCCTCAAATCTTTGCAGATCCTATGGAGACAAAGCAGGGCATGCATGCCATCCAACCATGGACAGTCAACTCAGATCCCTAACAAAGGACTAGTCTCTGTAGACTTCCCACGTAGCTGTAGAGACATAATACAGCTTCCCGGGTAAGCATAACATGGACAATCTGTTTCCTGTTGCTAATGTCTGTCCATCTTCCCATTAAGAATAGAATTTAGGAAGCCCAATTTCACAAATTAGTTGGACACACAAGGTAAACTGGTCTGAATAGCCTCTTACATGCATTTTTTCCCACTCTCACCTACTTTCCTGCCAAGGCTGAGAATCAGCATGTGCAAGGAGGATTCCAGGCAGGCTAAATTGCTAGCTGAAGTAGCTTCAACACTGGAGTATATCTGCCCATCTTCTTTCCTACAATGCTTCCTGATGTGGATTTGTTGCTTTTCATTTTCAAACAAAAAAATCAGAAGTTTCAAGTGAGAAGCTCATGAATAGTATAATAGTTCTATGTACAAATTATCTGAAGGTTAATTAGTATGGTACAGGAACAGCATAGGTGTTGTTTCTAATAAAGAATGCTTATCAGCATTTCTGATGTATAACTGTTTTCATACAGAACCCATCCAGCAGAAAAAAATTTGAGTGGCAATTTTTCTATAATTCTTAGTAACTCTTAAAATTTCAAGGTAACTTAGATGTGGCTTGGGGCTAACTATTAAACAGATATTTTATGGTGCTTTAGTTCTGCATAAGCTTGTTTCACTACTAACTCTGGTAATTAATTAAGGCTTGTAGAAATCACTTACTGAGAGGACAGCCCAAAGGACTATTTTTCCCCATGCTATTTTCACATCCTACATTTGTTGTTGTTCCAAAAGAAATTCCAGTATCTCATTATTTATTTCTGAAGAGATAAGAACATGATGCAATGCTGCTCATTAAATGCCCATAGTCGTTTTCTCTTTGACTTCCACTAGATCCCATTTCTAGTTTTAATGATTTCCCAGTTGCCTTAATAATCTCCAAGCTAAGACCAGGATCAATGTTTTGTTTAGTGCACTCATTCTCAAGGTGCCTGGCTGCCCAGGTGCTACTCCTCAGTACTTGCAGCATTGACTGAAACACCTGCCTTGGCACTGATGTTAAATTCTACTCAAAAAAGCCATTCAATACAATTAACCTTTCTCTTCTGTCTTCAGTGCATCTGACAAAACGGTTTCCCTCAGCTAGAGCTCTGGAATAACAGACTTGTAGAAAGTAGGCAGTTACTATAGAGTAGGATTTGCTGTCATGAACCTCATTTTTGCATCACAAATGAAACATCTAGGTTACAGCTAAATGCCAGAAGCAGTGGGAGAAACAGGAACAAGCAAAAAAAGTATTCCTTAACAGCTGTTAATCCTATGCACTTTGTCATTAAAGATGTTGTTAGTTTGCCTGACAGATTCACCCTGAACAAGAGAGAGAAAGACCTGATGGCAGGCTGACAACTTAATAAAGCAGGATAAATGTAAGTGGTAACCTCTGCATGTTTTTCCCTTTGGATTATATGCTTAAGCAGGTCAGGCCAAAGATCACTAGAGAGTGTGCTACATGGCCAAGAGAGGGGGAGTGCCTGAAGAAACTCCCCCAAAGAGTTTCTCCTCCTAGATACAGCCACACTCTGCCCTAACCCAAGGAGATGGCAGAGGCAAGACTGAACTGAAGGCCTGGCTGCTGTTTTCAGTCAGCCCTGCTGCCCTGTAGTTGCTTCTTCCATGTGGCTTGGCTAAGTTGCACAGGGTTTCTTTGCAGTGTGAGAACGTTCCAGGCCATCACGATATTTCTAACACGGAAATGTATTATATTTTCCACAATATTTTACAGTTATTCACACGTTATGCTACATAATTTAAAATGAACACTCACTGGCTAATTCTCTTTAGGTTGCAGGTGATATTTATATGAGACTTTTGAAAATCAATGTGACATTGATTAATTTAAACCTATATTCAATTTCAACGAATGTGAAATTTTCCAAGCGCCAAAGGTAGCTCTGAAGAATAAAAACATGTATGTCCAGAACAGCAAATTCTGCTTCAAAATAAAATCAGTGGGACTGAGGACCTTAATTTCCACAGGTACAGTTCTGGGCTGCAAATCACAAAAGCTGTGCTCTTGTTGCTACTTACGAAGTGTTCTCTGTATTAAACTAAAAATATTAAACTAAGAAACAATAATAAGCAGCAGTGTCTCAGTAGAAGTGTAAGAAGTTCTTTTGCATTCTCTGAGGAGAGCACGCAAAGCAGATGGGGACATATTCTACTGTCAGTGACAAAGTCAACAGCATTCAGCACATGGCCATCTTTCCTACAGCTTAACAGTTTTAGGCAGGATATAATTTAGAGAAAAGTTAATAAGATTAAGTCAATTATTTGACACTACAGTTCCCATTCTTTTTTCAGATAGACATTTTGAACCCAGAAATGTTCTTTTATTTTAGTAGACTCTGCTCACTCACGGATTCAAAAGCAAGACTCAAGCAATAAATTCACAGCGTGTTCTACTGAGCCTTTTTTTTAATATGGCCATTGGACAGGATTTATTTTTACTTCTAATCCCCATATACTTAGATAAAGATGGCACAGAGCAAATAAAACACCATATTTTATCATAAATGAAAGTCATAAAATGCCTTATTATCACGATTTTCTCTGGAAGGTTTTATTAGCGGGCAGTGCAAGCCAGACACTAAATCAATTTCATTAGGTAAATGCATCTTCAAGAAGCTTCTGGCAGGGCACATCTCAAAATGGAAAATCCTTCCCACTGATGCAAGTTGAGAGCATGTTAATGCATTGCGTCGCTCTAAATTAGATCTTGCACTTAATACCAATGAAGAAAGCTCCTCTAGACATATAGCACTTAACTCATTAAGCAAACCTCTAGGTATGTTGAAGAAATAAAAGAAACTTTAAAGGTTTTTGCCATGGGACATTAGAAGGCTATCAGTAGTGTTTCCTTCATATAGGTTTACTGCGGTTACTATAGCCAGTACTGAACAGCTAAAGTCAGTGCAGACTGCTGTCCAAAGGCGAAAGACAGGCAGCTCCCTTACGAAAGCAGCATTTGTCCCATTCCTGTCGGACCCGCGGCTGCAGCAGCTTCGCAAGCCGGTGCACCAGCGCGCGGCGCTCAGCGGGGCGGAGCGCGGCAAAACGCCCCGAGGAGGTCTGGGCTGCCCGCCCTGCCCCTGCCCCACGCAGGCCTCCTCCTGACTGAGGGATTGAAACGCTGGTGTCCCTGGTCCCACCAAACTCCAGGAGCACGAGGCTCCGGAAGCAGGGATTTGTTCTCCTTAAGCCTTTAGGTCACCAGTGAGGCAATCTTTGCTCCCAGGTGACAGATTCCTGTCCTCCTATCCTGAAAATCTACAGAAGGAGAGAGTAGCCACCATGGCCATAACAGTATTACTTTTATTCCTCTTCCTAGTCCACCTGCAGTGGCAGCTAAACAGCTACTAGAGGTCAGAAGTACAAGATTACAGAAGAAAATTCTCCAGGACAAACTCTCTATTAACTCCCCTGCACAGGGAAAGCACCAGATGAACCAACCTTTTCCTTCTTGGATGGTGTCTGCAGCCTTTCTTCAGGGTTATTACACTTCAGTATTCATCTAAAAGTGAACACGTTGTCCACTAGGTGGAAATTCAAAGATATTTCTACCCACAACCTATAAACACTCATAAAATGTGTATAATACTTTGTCAATAAATGCCTTACTCATCATATCATCATCCACCATGGTAACACGAAAAAAAAAATCACAAAAATGTGGAAAAAAAAGCACAACTGAGATGTGCAAGGTAGAATTTTTTGAAAGATCATGATGTTTCTGATTATTTTTGTTAACCACATGGAAAGATCTATAAAACTCTAAACAAGCATCTCATGTGACAACCACCTATTACCTTTCTACTTTACCATTACAGCTGAGAGTAAGGAAGAAAGAAAAGGATGAAAGGAAAAGGGCTGCAGCAAATTTTTAACACCACTATACTTGAATTTTAAGAGGAGTTTGCATTCTGCAATGTATAATTTATAAAGTGCTTACTGTTTCACATTTATACTGATGTAATGCCCAGAAGCTCTAGTATGGTGCGGATATATGGTTGGTCTTTATGAAAGACCAACACCTACAGATCTCACAGAGTATGATCAAGAAGACATTACACACAGAAATTAAGGAGAGCAGGCTATAAACAAATCAGGTGTGTCATTTCCTTGTTGTATGTGTGCATATATATTTATACATATACACACATTAAATATAATGAATATACACACCTAGACTTAAATCTTCTCTCAAGTTATTTTATCTAGAAAAATATATGCTCTATCAACCATCAGTTGTTGACTAATTTCTGATCAGAACAGTATCTAAAGTTTATTTTTACAAGTCTCTGAAAGAACAAAACCAAATAAAGTGCCTAAGAGCTGAGAATTATTTACATGTACATACACAGACACCTATACTGTTACAAAAACCCACCGTTAGAACAGTATAAATGTGATGCTTAGTGACATTGTCATCTCTCACGGAAAGAATTGGAGTCCTTTGAAGTGCCACAACCACTTACCATTCCACTTTAGCCTATTTTGGCTACAGGACATACCACAATCATAACTGATACATGTAAAAAAAAAATAATAATAAAATGGGAGAGGAAAAAAAAAAAAAAAAAAAAAGTAGGTTTATATTCCTGGCCCCTCATCTCTTGCTTGTGTCTTCATTCCCTAAAATCCCCTAAAGGTCCTGCAATTTAACAAAAGTAGCTAAATTTGGGCTTAGCACCCTCTGCTGCTCGACAGAGTGGGTCGTGCAACAGTTTGCTGACTGCAACAACCTTTTCTGATTTGGACTTTAATAGTATTACCCTAAGCCCTGCAGAGTCACCTCTGCTTATGGAACAGTGCTTGTTTTATTTTGCTTCCTCCAGCATGCAAAAAGAATTAAACTTCCTGCACAGTTTATCTAGCTTTTGAATGAAGATGGAGCATAATATATTTTACACAGGAACCCTCTACCTTCTTCCCACTCTGATAATCTTCTGCTTTCCTTTTCTGCCTTACCTGCCTACAGATTTCATAAATATACAGGCTTGCGGCAGTTTAATAAATCTCTTGAAACCTGCAACCAAGTCTTATGCACAAGGACCAAAAAAATTAGAGAAGAAAACTGAAGAAGGGGAAAAGGTAGGAGGAAAGGGAAAAGGAATGGTTTTGCTCTGGTATATTTTATTTTTTAATGTTATTTTTCTCAGAGCAATACATTCTTCTCAGTCTATTATCTTCAGTGATGCAGTGTATGTATATATAGACATGTGGTGGGGTCATAATAGTGCCTGTGTAATTACACTAATGTGATTATTCTTTGATTAATCCTTGATTTTATATATATATATATATACACACATATATATTTCCCAATATTATCATTTGACTGCTTAGCACGGTTATGAGATAAAAGAGAAGGGAGTCTTCCAGGGTAATACCAGAGTTGAGGGCATGTCTCAGGTAGCCCCTCTACACTAGAACTGTCTTACAGAACTGTGTGAGATTCACAGCGAGGTATAATTCCCAACTTGGGCTCTAAAAACTTTGGTGTAAAAAGCAACATCATCTTATGGATCATTTTTCCACCCTTATTGCTCATTTGTTAAATTCTCTAAGGTATATAACTGGTCTAATTTTGATGACTTTTCCTTAACAAGATAATAGAAAGAAATCTGAGATGATGAGACAAGCACACAATGCTTTGGACATTCCTCTCAGTACTAACTTTCCTTGCACAATGCTGGCTGCAGCCTAGGAAAGGTAGTAAGATTACACCAGTGCAGAGCCATCCTCAAAGAAACTCCATTTACTCTGCAGGATCTTTGCTAGAGCGAAGCAGTTCCTACAGTCCCACTCAAGCCAAAAGAATCAGTAAAACTGACACTCCAAGGACAGTATTTGGAAGTAGTTCTAGTTCTGCAGCCTACATGAAATGCATCAGGAAATAAAGTTTTGAGGAAGGCTTTTGGTAAGGAACTCAGATAGGAACAGAGAGTTAAGCGGGGTCTTGTTCAGGTTCCAACTGCTGGAAACTCTCTCAATATAAGCAAAGCCTCCTTTGAAAGCAGACCACTGTCTGAGACATTCTCCCAATCACTGCTACCAAATCAAAACAGATTTAAGCAACTTAAACCAGCAGGTCTCCAGACAAGAGTTACCTTCCTGCTTCCAGTGAGATCCAAGGTTACCACTCACCTACATGATACTGAACTCAAGCCCTGTGTATCTACATTCCCAGGCTGCCTCTGCTGAAATGCTGTCATTTGCCATTTAAAGACATTTTTACATATAGAAAGTCAAAATCAATTTGGGTAAACCTGCATCAGAAGAAAGGATTAGGAAGACAGAGGAATAACAACATAGCAACTTAGCAAAGTTCTTGCTGTGAATGTAAAAAAAGCACATCAGCAATCCGCATTGATTGCTTGGATAAAATTCAGAAACGTATGAGTATTCTGTTATCTCTGTACTGCACTTCTTCTGCTGTGCTTGTACCAATGCATATTTCACAGAGATTAATCTGTTCTCACCAAATCTATTCTGTTTTAGGATATCCATGGGGGCATCTGGCAACAACGTATCAGATCCGTTTCCTACATGTTCTTTGCAAACAGATTAGTAACCAGGGAAGCATCCTTATGTGAGAGCATAAATTGAAATTGATGTTTTATTGACGCAGTGAGGAGATCACAGAGAGTGCAAAATGCCAGGTTGTAAGGTAACATCAGATCAGGCAAAGAATCTTTCCTCCTGAATTTTGAAACCTCAAATAGCTATTGAAAAGACTGCATAAAGTAAAACCTAAAAGACTTCATAATTTAAGAGGTTAATAAATACCTTTGGTAAACCTATTAGCCCTTGCATGGTTTCACTGACTTCACATGAGTACCGAACAGGCCGTTGTTTCTCGTGAGGAAAGCAAGCAAAGTAATACAGCTTTGTTTTAATAAGGAGAAAAATAAATTAATATCATTATTAGATTCTGTCAACCTCATAAATTTATTCCACATTTACACATCCTCTTTGCTGTGGAAAACTCTTTATATCTAACTGTATATAGCAGTTGTGTCAAACATGCATCACCACATACTACACCAATGAACTCTAACAGACTCACCTCAACACATTACCAGAAGTGGATGTTGGGAGCCTGATGTTTAACTGTTCTACTGATATGAGTTGCACCTGAATCAGATGCTCAATAGGCAGATCAAAGGTTGCCTGTAACTGATTTACATTATTTTACTCAGTGCTCATAACATAAATAAGGTTTAGACATGGCAATTATTTAAGACTCTTAAAGGAGGAACAGCCAAAAATTCCACAATATCCTTTCTAAATTAGGCCTGTTAAATCCAAAGGGATTGCATTTGTAGACCACTTTTTTGGAAAAAAATAAATCATTTAGGGATGAGCAATACGTGCAGTGAGCTTTATTTAACATGAACTAAAAAAAGTACCAGCAGTGTAATGAACTTGGGTGTTTTCTTGGGAGAGACAGTGAGAGAGTGTGGCAGGCAACCAAAAGTGCCTGACAGCCCTCGTGAGGACAGTTCACACATATCTGTATCCTTTATCTCTGATCTACAAGAACTGTCTAACTTTACAATGATAAGCATCACAATAAGCCATATATTCTCAAAAGCACTACACTAAAGATTTATAGGACATTCGCAAGATCTAGTACTAACTTTTTTCAAGAACACACAATGGATCACTATTAAAAACACAGGCTTAGGTGAGTCATTTGGCCTACTATGAGTCAGGGCTATCACCTTCTTCTTGACTGAAACATGAGTGAGTGAAAGGAAAGACAAGGATGGATTTATACAGTGCAATGTAATTTTGCTTTGCTTAAACCAAACACCTGGATAGCCTAACAAATACAATGCCCTCCTGAATCTCACTTCCAAGTCCAAGAGCACATCCATCACAGCAGCTACCCCATTGAAGATGGCTGTAGGTTGAGTATAAGCAGCCACACTTACCAACACAAAGAGGGCAAGCTGAATCAACCCAGGGGCACAGCAGTGTGAGCACGCAGACCTGGAGCGAGAACCCTTTGCTGGGGGAAGACAACGTGCCTTGTGCTTCAACTCCCTTTTTGTTCATTGCACAGGATTCTAAGGATGAAGGATGTTGAGTGTCAAAATAGGAACTACCCTGCTAGCAAGATACTGCTGTATCTTCTTATCGGTTAGTACAATTAGAAGGTTTACAGAACAGTAGTTGTTACTGTACAATAAACAGGCAGAAGGGGAGAAAAAGAAAATGAATGAACTAAAAAGACTGAAATACCATATATAGAAAAAAGCCATATCCAGTATTGGATATAGTATTGGATATACGTGACTATATATCCATGCATATGGATATTGGTATTCTAGTTATTGCTACTCTAAAGGTAGACAAAAATTGGCAAGTATGGCTGAGTTGCTCCCTTTTCATGGATAAGAATTAAAAATAGTTTCATAGCTAAATAGCACCTTTTGTTTCACCCAGACTCTGGAAACTGCTGGATTCTCTTCTGCAGGATTCAAATGTTCAAATTTCCAGAGCTTTAATCAGTCAAGAGCACCAGAAGTGAAGCGAACAGCAGTGAGTCTGCCAGGGCAGGACACTCGCCCCACACTGGCCAGGGCATGTGGGTCTGCTCGGACAGGGGGGACAGGCTGCCCGCGCGGCTCCGCAGCCCACACGTCACCCACGTCCAGGGCCGCCCTGCACCCAGGGCTGCAGAGGACAGCAAGGGAGTCAGTCCTTCAAGCACTTGCCACCTGTCTACTCGCACACATCCCTCTGTCTGGTATCCAAAATCAGTAACTAGCATGGGCTTGCCTTTGGTCAGGCTGTGCTAATGTGCATCTTAAATTAAGTCCAAGTTATTAAAGAGTGGCACTATTTATTATACAGATTATATACATCATACAGTTATTGCCACAAAAAGATACTGCCCAGTTTCTAAGAAATGCGTAAGGAGAAAACCTGCATGCTGCAGAAATCCTTAGTTTATACTTTTCTCCTAATTACCAAATCAGTGAGGGCCCCTTTGTTTTTCAGGTCACTCCCCAATTACATATTACATGTGTTTCCTTCATTCCAAAAGCTTTAATTCTTTTTCAGTGTTGCAGAATTAACTGGACAGAGTTCTTAATCTTATCTCTACAAAGAACTTGTTGTAATTGCAATGAATGCTTTCATTTTGCTGCTCTCTGAAATACGATTTGCAGAAGGGAGGGGGGGGGGTTGATGCTAGTCCCATCATTAATGACATTCTCACAGGGATTGGAGTGGTGGGAGCAAAAACCCCAAAGCTTTTATATAATAGCAAGCATGTGGTTGCACGTGAGCCGGTCCTTTAAGAAGGAAGCTGCCTTGGACTAGTGGAAAAAGTGGGACCCAGGAGAAAGGGAGCCCCAAGGCTGTAACAGGGTGCAGAGGCTAATTTTTTTGGCATTTTGACTGCAAGCATGGTCACTTCATACCCTCTCCCTGAAGGCTTCACTGAATTAGAGGTGTTTGCCATTGGCACTGCCTTGTTGGTAGAAGGTAAGTTCCGTGCGGGACTTCAGCAGAAACAGGATTTTTTTCCCCTTTATAATAAGGGGGAGGTATTGGGGCATAGAGAAGGAGAACTGGAGAAAATAGCAGTGTCTCAGATACAGTGACCCAGACGTGGTGTGGCTACTAGGGCCACATCAGCAGTACTTCTGGCGAACAAAAGAGGGTAGGCGGCAAGTCACTCACAATGAAGATCTGCTCTGCGTACGGAGCTGCACGGTGAAGGGGCAATGCTTGCTACTTCAGTTTCTTAACAGGAATTTGGGATGTAAGATTCTGTTCTCGACTTGCAGTTTTATTTTCTTCAGAGGAAGGATGCTGCACTATCTGATGATCCTTTAATAATATGTGGCTGCTTATTGTGTTTGCTGTGATGGCCACCTTATAATCAAAGATGATGGGTCCAAAATAGCCTGTTAACTGTCAGCATACACCCAGATTGCTTTGGTAGAGTTGCAATTAATGGCTGCTTGGTAACAGTAGGGAACAGAAATGTGCTTGGATGAGATTTGAAAGCTTTCAGAGTGCTAAGAAGTTAAATTACAAGTAGGAGACAAAACTAATTTAACCAGTATGGGCTGTTCAATGCACATGCCACTTCACTGTGACACTCTAACACAATTGTGCATTGTATCTACCTGGCAACTTGCAATGGATACGCCTGTGGCCATGAACACCTAAAGGCCAGGCCCTGGCCTCCCTTCTGGTCTCTTTCCTGGTCTGGGACCCCATCCCTGCACACCAGCACTCAGGCTGGGACATGGGTATTGCAGGGCTTGATGGCAGAGGAGGAAAAGCCATGAAACCCTGTCTGGATGGAAATGATGCCTGTTAGCTCACCAGAACTGTGCTGAGCACAGGAGAAAGGAGCCCTCTCCTTGCAGGTGACCCCACCTGGCCCAGCCCCAAGTACCATGAAAACATGGTACCGAATCCCATCCCCAAGCACCTGTGAACATAGTCAGGCATAGCCCGACTGCTTTTTGCTCTAGCTGGGAAATAACGACCCTTACTGTTCACTCACATGTCAGTGCCCAGTCACAGGATTTATTTGCCATTTATTGCTAAACAAAACACACATTCCTCGCTTTACTCTTTTCAGTTTGTTTTTTTCAGCCTAGCCTAGCTTAATACCTGCTTACAGATGACAAGGATGCATAAAATACAATTTATAAGCTTTTCAGCTGAACTTTCCAAACCTCAAAGCTGTTTTAGGCATTAACTTTTACAGAAACTTGAGTTGGCTAATGTTATTTCAACTCATTTTTCTTTATTTACTGCATAGATACCTAACATCCTTACGTTACCACTAAATTTGCAAGGTGGATATGTGTCCAGTGAATGTTTACAGACACCTTAATCCTGAAGTCCTGTCTCTACTTTTTTGATGCCTTAGATGTAGGCTTGTCACTCTTGGCTTTACCATGGCAGATATTTGCAGCAACAGCAGAGTTCCTTGCTGAGACTGTTAAGACAAATTCCTGTCTAGCAGCCTCCAGGGCATAGTTGGAGAAGTCCATGAGGAAGCCTTTGCACACAGATATATATAGTAGGTTGTGCAAGCTGTGAGAAGACAAAAGGATTCAGTTATTGATATCCAAGCATGTTACCTACTGATAACAGACCTTCAGCTAAAACTATAAAAGGTCTAACCTATTTATGTTTTATTAAACAAAGCTAACAGCATGACCGTACAGTATTTTCTGCAGGACTTCACCCAGAACAAACTTGGGGTTTGGCAGTAATACATTGTCTCTGTTATCTGACTAGAGAGAAGATCAAACTAAATAACTGAAGAATTCATCCATCTTCTTGGAGACTTTAAGACAAAGGCCATGACCACTTTGTTTTTGCTGCAGTTTGTCAGTGCAGCTTTCAAGAAAGCACTGGGGGGAGAGAGAAAACCTTTTGGCATGCACTTCAATAAGGGGACATATTTGCTGTGTTAGAAACGGAAGTGTGAAGCTTTTTCTTTTTAATTAATTTGTCCATATGCACACTCATGCTGGCCTTTAAGGCAGAACTGTACAGGGAAGCCTCAACCTTCCAAAAGCAGTGAAAAGCCAGAAAAGAGAGAGTTGATTTAGTAACAGCACTTCAGCTCTGCCCTATATATGGTCACTCTCCCAGAAGGCTTGACTGGATTTGGGAGCTGGCACCAGCAGATGGGAGTTAAGCTGGCATGGAAGAAACAAGAACAGCACATCTCAAATGGCTCCAAATACTTCTCCTGGAAACATTTTGTTATTTGTTGTGTAATGAAAGGAGCACATCAGCTGTTACTATGGTTATGCCATCGGCCATTAATGCAATTAAAGTGGGAGCAGGATTTCTTACTATACAAAATCATCCATCTTATGTAACTGCAGAATTAAGACAATGATCATAAGTAACTACGCTATTTTACAGGATTAGGGAATATGGATTTTCTTCTCTGCTACATAATTTCTATTTCCAAGAACACCACAGAAAAGAAGATGCACTGCCTCTCATCTAAGTTAGATTTGGAGAGGTGATGTTGAATCAGAGCCTCAACAGAGCTAAAATCATTCAGGTCATCTAGAAAAGGACATTAAAGGACAAAGCTCGAGTTTAGACCTGTGAAGGATAAGTGTAGCACAGCTCCATGCAGGCGTTATTTGAATGCTCCTCTCTGAACTAACATTAACTTACTTTATAAAAATCTATCAGTGCCTGCTTTTATAATTAGATTATTCCTTTCCATGTATAGTCTATTGACGAAGGGCAGTAATAAGATTGAGCTGCTGTGATTCAAGCTCTGTCTAGGTCAACCTTAGGCAGAAGCCCGAAGGGAAGCGGGCTGGCTGAAACAGAGCACAGGAGCTCCTCTGCTGAAACACAAGCAGCATGTGACAACTGATCGCAAACACGACCCATTTCCCTACCAAAGACAATGCATGAGAGGTGTACGCCAACATGCCTGCTGGTTGCTGGCCCCTCTCAAACTGCCTTCTTTGCATCTTTGCTCCAACTCGTGACTCCTTTAATGAAACCTGAAAAACAGGTTTTTGTTGAGTAAAATACAGAATTAAAAATAAAATTAAGCCATTTCTGCTCAGCACGAGTAGCTACATCCCTGAGACCTGGTGCAGCTCAAAACTTTGGCTTCAGCTGCCACCCATGGCTTTTCCCCGAAAGCCTTGTAGTTACTCGGGTGCAGACTGCAGCCAGTATGCAGTAACTTTAAGTTTCCATAGTAATTATTGCTAATTCATTAAAAAAAAAAGAGCAGAGCTATTGTAGATATTTCCCATTTCCAGTTAATTCATGCCAAACAATTCTGTTTTTCAGCCCTGCTTGGGTTCTGTCTGAATGGCTTGACAATTATTTCTTTCCGAAAAATCAAAGAGCTCCGAACACCCAGTAATCTGCTAGTTTTCAGCATTGCACTGGCTGACTGTGGGATCTGCATCAACGCCTTCATTGCTGCCTTTTCCAGCTTCTTAAGGTATATCTTTTTTCCTAAAGGATGCTCAAAAGAACCACATAAAATGAACAATTAAAGCCTTAAAAGGTCAAAATTAATTGACTCTCTAGCATGGACTCTAACCAGCCTTCCCATTCTTTTAAAATTAAAGCACAAAATAAAACCCTAAAAATGCATTTCTATCAGGGAGATTAAAAAAAGTAGACTTTACTACCATTGTCTAGAAGATTAATTATAGGGAATATTTAACCACAGTTTCACCAGGGAATACAGTAAAACTAGTTGAATAATAAGCATCTATTCTCACTCAGCTAAACCTCCAGACTGAGGAGGTTTAACTAACTAACCCCAAAGTTATTTGCAAGCCTTCCTGTTCTTTGTGAACTTTTCCATTACAGTATTTATTTCAGAAATTTGTAGAAAATGAAATGCAGACCTACAGTTTTCAGAAGATTCACAAGAGTGATGACACATTTCATTTCCACATTTTCCCCAGATGTCAGTCATTTAATCAGAGGACAGAAACAATATGAAGCATTTAAGTGAATAATTGCCACACAACTCAAAAGCAAACCATATTCCAGAAAGACATGCTCTTTAAGACAGCTGATGAATAATTCCACCTAAGTAGCATATTTTTAAACCTTGAAAATACCCTTACCACAAAAGAAAAACGTTTCAACTTGGAAAGTGACAATTTGCTTCTCTCTTAATGGATATAAAAACATTTTAGCAAAATAACAATAGTCAGCCGCAATGAGGCCCTATGCAAGAACTGCTTTACCACTAGCATATTCAGTAGAATCATGTCTCACTGAGGTCAATAAACACATCTTTTCTGAAGCGGTGCTAAGTAGTTAAGGTCAATACATCAAAAATGACCTCAATTCTAATCTTTCAAAAACTAGAGTTTAGCTTCATAGTGTATCAGCACCATAACTGCAAAGAGGAAGGGCAATAATTGTTGAGAACCTTGAAGTACCATTTTCTAATTTGTATTTTAATATGCTGCAGTAAGATCCTAGTTCATGAGTGCGAGCCTCAGGGGTAGCAGCAATACAGAAAGTCTGTGAGACTATGAAAAGACCCCAAAATGTCACGTGTCTCCTTCCTGCCACTAACTGCTAACATAAATAGCTGCAAATTGTTGGGTACCTGTAATGTTGTAGCCATTCACAGGATTGATTTGGTGCGCTCCAACAGTACCACGACAGAAATGGATTCCAAGACGAGGAGTCCCTGCAGGCCCTTTTCTTTTAAATGGGAGCCAAAGTTACACAGCCCCACAGGAAGTGGCTACCTCCTGTCCAAAGGGACTTTCAGAGAGAGTAGCATGATATATAACATTGGTATAAATGCATAAAAAAAAGAATTACTGAAGATTTCCATTTCAAAGACAGTCAGCAACAGTTTACAAGCGGAGAGTCATGCTAGATAAAGGCGAAGAGAATGAAAAGGCCAAGGCACTTTGTCATGGGTGACCACGATAGTGTATGCACATGTCAGCAGATGCCTCCTGTATGAGATCTCAAGTTTCTTTTCATTCTTCATTTGCAAATACATTTGGAGGCATCAGTCTTGCTATTTGAAGCGAGTTTGATTTATTAGGAGTTTCTTGCCTGCGGTGCACAAAGACCTATGCTCCCCCAACTACTCAAAAGTTTATTACATACTTGTTACTTTTATAGGTTGACAAATTGGCTACTCCTAGCAGGTGAAAATTTTGAAAGTATAGGTACCTGGAACAAATATAGTTTTCAATATAAAAAGACAGCCTTTCCAAACAGATAAATACAGGGTTGTTTCCTTCTCTCAGCAAAAATACAGCCGTTGTACCGTATCAGACACCTTAGCAAGCTAAATACTGCCAAATACCTGACGGTGACCACAGTAAAATCTGTCACAACGGAAACATCTCAGACTAGCAAAGCACATGCACAGGCTATCATTTTTCCATCCCTCCATTAACAAACCCTCCAAATGGATCTTCACCTATTTCTAACACCTTGTTGACGCACTGCTTGGTCATTGACAGGTACTGGCCTTACGGCTCTGACGGCTGCCAAATCCACGGGTTCCAGGGCTTCCTGACAGCACTGGCCAGCATCGGCTCCAGCGCCGCAGTTGCCTGGGACCGGTATCACCACTACTGTACGAGTAAGTGCCAACACTTACCCCACAGCCTTGCCCAGATCCTGCTAACAGGCAGCGTGCTCAGATTTCCAAGAATCCTTGCAGACGCATACCTCTTACCTGCATTTCTCATCCATCTGCATGCATCTGTTCTGTCTCTGGTTTGTGAAATAAATACACTGCCTTGTCAAGGGACCCCTTCCCATGCAGGGAGCACAAGCAGTCCCTCTCAGAACACATTTCCTATTCCCCCTCCACATTCAAATTCTCTTGTCACGCTTCTGTCATCCACATAGGCCATCAGTGTCTCAAACAACATCCAACATCTCACATTAAAGAAAAACCTATGCTCCTCGGGCTTCCATCCAACACCCTGCTTCATACACCAAGCAGATCTTCCTGCCCATGCAGTTTGTTGACTCCAGATAAATCCTCTGTGGGGGCAGCGTGTGCCTCTACAGAGAGTGCGGCTGGATGGGAGCCGAGCAGTTTTGGGGCTGAGTTACACCCCAAGCTCCCTTTGGAGACTGGGGGGTTAGTTCAGTTGCTCCAAAGCAAGGAACGGGTTATGTGGAAGTGTTAGTAAGAGGGGTGGAGCTCTCTTCCAGCCGCAGTAGAGGAGGAAGATGGTATCTTCTTTCCCTTAGGAAGACAGGTTTTTGTTTTTCTTGCAATTTTTTTTTTTTTTTTTTTTTTTTAAAGTAGCTCTGACACCCTAGCTGAACTTAATGATAATTTAATGTTTGAAAGGGAAGGAGATAAACCAGGGAAAATAAATTTCCCTTTTTAATGGCATTGTGAAAATAGATTTTTGAATTAGGTGAAAAATAAAGATTTACAGGCGTGTGAAGGTATATGGATTGGTAGAGACAGATATGCATTGTCTTATGTCACTATGTTCCAGACTTTGGCAGCACAGCATTTGCACATGCGCTTGATGCAAGTAGAAACTTCTATCAGAATAGTTTTCTGAATTGGATTTGGTGTTTGCCAGGTCAGAGCTATCCTGAAGCTGTTATTTGCAGACTCAAACTGCACACCAACCAGTGCTGTGGCTGGAAAGGATGGAGGGGAGGAAAAAAAAAAAATCACTGTATCCCATTATGGGGGAAGTCAGGAAGTGCAAAAAGAGGTACTAGCAGTGGTCATAAAACAAACTAGTAGTCCTGTGAGCACTGGAAGTGGCAAAACCTGTGTTCCTTCCTAAATTTGGTACACAGAGATGAAGTCTTCTTGTATCTAATTAGATAGGTCCGTGCTGTCTGAATGCACTGAAGAGGATGTTCATTCATGTCTCACCTCTCCCCAAACACCTTTCCCCCCACACACACTGTAAACGCAGCTATTTCGTACCCGTAAGCCCCCACTACCCTTTCAAGTTTAGTTCAAAATGACCAATATTTTCAGAAGTTATTAGGAAAGCACCAAGTGACAACCACATCATCTGGACAACTCAGGGTCCTCATTAAGAATAGGGGAACAGACAAAGCAAGAAACACAAACATATTTCATCTCACTTCATAGCAGGAAATCTCAAGCAGTAAGTGGACACACCATAATCTGAACTATATGGCCAGTTTTGGCAGTCGTGCTGGAGCTCTCCCAGCTGGAAGCTGGCAAAGTCCAGGTTCCCATGAGGATCTGCATCTTTCATGTTTCCTGCTATAGCCAGGCCCTTTCCAGGGATCTGGAAACCTTGTGAGACAGCACCACTCCCCAAAACATTTTTTCTCTTTGATAGATGTTGACAGATGAAAGCAGGCTTCCTTTTCTTGTGCTAACGTACAAAATGCTCAAACCACTTCACAGAATATTTTCTAAGAAAAATCATAAAAGTCAGCTGGGGAAGAAATTGCTGAGCTGCAGCATTTCGATCCCATCCTCTCTCAACATTCACACACACAGCCTTTTAGACTTGGCTTCGTGTGATTAAAGCAGCAAGTGGTAAACCAGACCCAGAGCACAGAGAGAACATGTTCAGTATGATGATCCCGTCAAGCACAGAAGGCTGCCAACATTTTGTTCTGGAAATTTTATCAAGAATTCAGCTCAGGCAAGCAAATGCTTTTTTCATGCCCAGACAAGGGCCCCAAATAAAGCAGCCTGTAAGCAACAGCCACATCAACCCCTTTTGGGCATTACAGTATGTTTACAAATAGAAGAGGAACATGCTTATTTTGCAAGCCTGAAAATAAGCGTATCTTTGGCAAGACATTTTGCTCTCTGCAACATTGACTTTAATGCTTGTGTCATGCACTCCTCCAGTCAAGAATTACTACATTAAAGTCATGGGCAGATGGGCCTTAAGGGCACAAAATATTTTATTTTGAACAATTTTATTTAGTGACAACCAAGCAGTACCACTATTACCAAGCATTTCAAACAAAAAGTGAAACAAGAACAGAAGGTTTTAAAAGCTTAAGCTCTGCAGTTATTGCAGGAAGACTAGAGAGTTCCTCATTTCATCCTCCATATGCTGATAGCAATGAAGAGTAAGTGGTATTTTATACAGCTGATCTATTAAGCCTGCAGGCTATAGCGTGTTCTCAATCCATACATTAAACTCCTGTCACCACGAGTGTGAGCTGAGTGTCTATACAGAAGGTATGAAATTCCCTTCCCTCCAAAAGAGATATCTTCATCCCTGGAACCCATACTCTTCCCAGACTCAATTGTACCATCTTCCGTAATATCATCATTATGTTCTAATAGTTTCTGAGAAAGCTTTTGGTGTGGCACTCCTTAACTGGCATTTGACTATCATATTTTTGAAAAAAAGCTGACAAGAATGAGAAGAATTGCTACAATAATTAGGGAAAAAGACGGGAGGAGGACGGCCTTTTCAACCATTACAGATGCTAATAACAAGTAATACACACAGAAGCACCTGAACTTTGGCCAAATTCTTGGATTTGGAAGCCAACACCACCCTCAGTGAAGCAGCAGTAGCCTGAAGTATATTGGTAACAAGTCACTCATCAGAAAACAGGCTGCTATTGACTGACACATACTAAAAAAACAATATGACTGTCACACCATAGAAGATAGCATTTTAAGACATTCTGTTCTTTTCCCTCTGCATTTTTTCTTCCCAGTCAAGACTGCAGGACAACTCTCTTTTCATCCCCTCAATGTGACTTTGACATAAAATATATACACTGTTAAACATATATACAATGTTAAACACAGATAGATATAACATACTAAGAAGCTTTACTTCAAAATGCCACAAGTAAAGAAAAAATGGTAAAAAACCTGAAGCAACATCACACTGGTCATCTCACACTGAAATATGCTCAGAATGAGCACAGCAGCATCTGCCGTGTACAAGACAGCCCAAATAGAGGACTGTCTTACTGCACAGGACTTCTTTCCAAAAGGCCACAAGACCCTTCTTTTAGAGCGAGGAGAAGATGACTACAAAATCCTGCAGTGATTTACTACAAGTATGTAATAGAAGGAAAAAAGGCAGGGAAATCTGAGGAGCTCCCTAGGAGCAAGCAGCTACAGAAGAAGGAGATGCCCTTGCTTAAGTCACTTGGATCCATTGAGTGGTTGGGTCTGGCCAAGGGGCAGGCTGGAGCGCGCGCACTGGCCAGGGGGAAGGAGCCACATCAGCTGTTTCCTTTCTTAACCAAGGCATGCAATTATAGTTTAAAAAGGAAAGAAAAATTTAGAAGCTTTTATACCTTCATTTAGGGATTAGGAGGGAATAGCAAATCTGAAGTGATTTGTGTCAGTACTTTCCTCAGTATTAGGACAGGAGAGATGAACAAAATCAGCAGGGATTTTGTATGAGCAGTCAACTCCAAAAAGCAGAACTGCAGTGGGTTTTACATAATCCTTACTATTTAGAGAAATCTGGGTTGTTTTATCAATATTCACTGACAGAAAACCACCATTTGCTCCAGTTGTAGCTGTCAGCTCTGTCAAATTAGCACAGTCTGTGCATCCCGTCACCCTGCATGCAGCGGCCCTGTCCACCTTGCACCTGTATCGGCACCTCCCTGCACAAATGCCAATGTTTATTCAGGTCTTCTTGCATTTCCACTGAAGCAGGAGGTAATTGCCAAGACAGCTTTATGATTGTGGAGAACCACAGCAAAAAAATTAATGGAGTTTAAAAAAAAAATCTCTTTTTGTGGGTAAAGAGCTGCTTTTAACGGCCTGCACAGAAAATCCATTACACAGCTTTCCTGGTCCTATAAAAAATGAACACTTGTGAGAACCCATGACCGCTGCTTTTAGCGCTGCAAGTGAAGCAGGTACCAACATCTATTTTACTTATGACTAATATTTCCCCTTATAAGACCGTTTCAAGTATTTCTGTCTTTACCAGAAGTAGCCAGTTTAAAGTGATATTTGCAGCGCATCACATCCAGCAAAAGCTAGAACCTTCTGGAAAGTTTTGGCTATAAAAGTTGAACTACTCGCAAGAATGAAGAAAAGGGATTTCTTCTCCATCTTGGAAAATCTTGCTGATCTTTTATCAGCATGAGTCTGAAACCTAGTTGAAAGGCAGCCACTGGGTCAGAGGGGTATTTTTTGCTCTTCCTGTGAAAGACAGTTTAATGGTGGGCCAATCTGTAAATCTTTAAAAAAAAGTCTAAATTCATAAAAGTCTTCAAAGACTACAGATGGAGAAATACTATATGATTATGTCACTAAAAACTGTCTAGCATATAAACAAAAAGCTTTCTTTTTGATTAAGCGACCTCTTTCCATTACAAAGCAGTCTTACAGAAGGTGTTTAAAATATCCAGTATTAGTATTTGACTGTGTGAGAAAAGGGAAGCTTTCCTTATGATTTTCGAGGAGAGAAAGCCAGAGCCCAGAGTGATTAGACTTAATAGGGCCAGCAGCCAGATTGCCAGCAGAGGGCCTTAATTAAGATTTATATCCATATGCAGAACTTCATACATTCACATTAACTAAAATTAGGACCTGCATGACTACTGTGTTAAATTTTATAAGGCCAGAAAAGGCATTTAGAGTAAAGCAGCGACCTACTTTGCATGCAAAAACCCATTCCCTGCTTGTCCTGGCGCTGCCTTGCCCTCTTGGAGCAGGATATGTTTTTGCCACATGATCTGAGCACAAGTCTTTCAACATTCTTGTACCTAAAGTATTTTATCTGGTTTCTCAGCAAAATGCTCTCCAGAAAACTGAAATGATACTGAGCTTGTTTCATTAAACATTCACATTTTTTTAGCTCTCTCTCTCTTTACTATCTCTGATTTGTGAAGACATGCTTTCTGGAAGGCCAAAAGGCAGCAAATATCACCAGCATGAGGAAGGTGAGTGTCAGGCACTGCATGGGTACTGCAGGCAGCACAGGGCAGCAAGAACGAGTGGGGCGGTGTGCAGCACCGCTACGACAGGGGCTGTCCCAAGAACAGGGAGAGGGTTTGTATTGGATTGTGGCTAACCTGCCCGCTGACACTCTGCAGTGCTTCTTGCTGCAGTAATAAGCCCCTGAACCAATTAGCAGCACTAATCTAGCACCAAAGTATCTCAAAGCTTTTCCAGTGCTGAACACACCACCATGTCTTGTGAAACTGTGCTTTGAGACCTTCATGATACTGCAAAATGCCGTGACATAGAAGTATAGAAGGAGAGCTTTTGCCACAAGATACCACAGTAGATACTTGTTTTCTATTTTATGCAAGACAACAAGCTCTCTAAGTCAAAAACAAAACAAAACGAAGGACTTCGCTAATTTTTTTCAGACTATCAGGAGGGCTTAGACCACTTACAAAATCCTATCCCCAAAGCAATAAAGCTGCCTTTGTCACGAGGTTGGTTTAAAAGAAACAATTCCAATTCTGGTTTCATTGTAGCTGCTTTTGATAATGCCTTTAAAAAGTTGTTAGAATATGTAACACAAAACCCTGATAGCTTATGCAATACGCTTTGTCCTGGCTGATTTTCAAGTTGCAGTTGTGTAAAGCCAAGCTACAATAACCATTATTTAGAACACAAATGAAAATGGAAGCTTGGGATAAAAACCAACACTAACGCTCTTATTTGGCCATAAACTTATATAGGATTCTGTCTGAAAAGAGACGTAAATACGTTGGATTTCTTGCGGTATAGCTTCTTTGGACTAGGAGGTGAAGAATAATCACAAGTTCCTAAGTTTGATACCAAGTTCTCACCCCTTAAATGAGTTATTGTCAGGGAGGTCATTCCGCAGCCATATTACGCCAGTATTACAAGCCATAATTTGAGCCTTAGCAACCTAAGTATATCTTCCATATAGGAATCATACAAATGACAGACTATTATTAATTGCTGTTCATAAACAGCAGTTATGAATTACTGCAAACATCATTGGATATTCAGAAACCACCATAATAAAACATGCATTTTGTTAAATATTGTATTTTGCTTACTTTTTCCTTAGTGTTTAGATTGCAATGCATAATGTACTTTCTTAAAACTAATTTTTGAACATTTGCACAAAACATCAGTTTTTCAGACTGATCTGTCTCGCACTCAGCCAACTCCAATGTCTCAACTTGCAAGGAACAGTCAGAATTGGACCTAATATTTCTGGCCTCCCTGAAATGCTGAAATTCTGATGCTCCTGTCAAGGGCAGAGGAGATGATTACTTCCCAGCCTCAGACAAAATTACATCATCATTTCTCTCTAACAGGAGATTTGATTAGAAAGAAGCAGTGGGCAAAGCCACCGGGCTCCTCATGGGTGCGGATGGTGTCACGGGCTGTTCAGCATAACCGTGATAACGAACATTAGCCTCAGTAACAGAATTAGCCAGGCCTTTTTACACACAGTCTGCACAGCTAACACCACGTCCCACTGCAGTGCAGGAGGCTGCTTGCTTGCTCTACTAAAAAATACTTCACGTACCTTCCAAGCTTTTCAGTACTTCATTTCATTCATTAACCTATTCCAAGTGTATTTGATGAAAATGGATGAGAAGGGCACAAGTGATCATTTCTATTATAAAATTATATATAAAAAAAATACTAATGCTGAGATTCTCATATCCTAAAGGAGCCTTCCAGGCTAAACTATGATCCTCAGGGCAAAATAACTTGACCAGAGGCATTTTTAAAATAGGATATGTGTGTGTGTGTGTGTGTGCGCGTGTGTGTGTATGCACACTTATGTATATATACACATACACACATATACATACAAATACACACTTCTAGAGGAGGATACAAGAAGATGAGCACGTGCGTCACACTCCTACAGGGGAGCAGGCAGTGGCTGAAAGCGTGTGCAGAGTCACATTCCAGATCAGACTCTCACTGTACAGCAAAGCTCTAGTTCTTTAAATAGTGCTGCTTTTCGTCTCCTTGCCTGTTCTTCTCTCTTTTTTTTTTGCCTCACCCGAGTCCTCAAAACACAAGAATAGGTTTGTAACACCAGCTGCACCTGCATCTCCAGTATAGCACAAAGCTGACTAGTACTATAGCATTTGTGCTAGTAAAGCACATAAAAGCAAAGTATAACTTGCTGTTCCTCCATTTTAGACAAAGAGGTCTAAAATCTCTCCTTCAAATTTTATGCAAGATTGATTCACCTGAACTCAGGTCAGCTTCAAGCTTTAGAACACTGAAACTGCCGATTTTGTGCCTAGGCCCGGAGGCTGCATTCGCACCTAGGCTTTGGCAGCAATCAGGAGGACAACTTCATCCCCGTGCCAAGGTGCACTTGGTGTCTTTCAGACACTCTGACTTTCTCCTTTTGCAGGAAGCAAGCTGCAGTGGAGCACAGCGATCTCGATGATGGTGTTTGCGTGGCTCTTTGCTGCATTTTGGTCTGTGATGCCCTTGCTGGGCTGGGGTGAATATGACTACGAGCCCCTGCGCACCTGCTGCACACTGGACTACAGCAGAGGAGACAGGTGAGGGGCATGGGGATGGGACAACAGCTTTCCACTGAGCACAGCTTAGGTGACCTTCAGAACATGCTGCACCTAAAGCATATAGACAAGACAAGACTGGTTTCAGCCATTCTCAAAATATAAGTTAGCATTTACACTAAATCTACATAGGTGCACTGCACAGGAATTAACGGCCTGTTCTTTTTGATCACCCTTTCCAGAAACTACGTCACATTCCTTTTCGCTTTGTCCATTTTCAATTTCATGATACCGGGCTTCATCATTCTGACAGCCTATCAATCAATACATCAGAAGTTCAGGAAAACTGGGCAGTACAAGGTAAGAAAAGTTCTCCAGCCCTGCAACTGCCTGGCCAAAAACAGGCTTGCATCTGAGAGAAAGTCCACAGAAATCCCCATTCCTTCTCCTAGTCTCTTTAAAGTGCAGCACACTTGCACTCTGCTGAGGAAATTCAGAAAGCTTTATGAGGCAGAAACAAAGGAATTGTTCTGGCATGACAAATCTGTAAGAATGTAATTTGGTGATTATATAACTCATTTCTTTATGTGCCATATAAGGATGAATCTGCCTTCCTAATTCTACGTACAAGTTGTGACTGCTGCATTTGGCTGGCTGGCACAGCCTGACCCCTGAACTTTGGAAAGACTGTTAATTCTTGAGGAGAATGTTATAGTGGTAAAGAGATGGTCAGGCAGGCTAATTTGTAACTGTCTGGAATATACACAAGTCCTCTACATACTTCATCAACACATTATTATAAAACTGCTTCTTCCAGAGAGTTTGTACAATAGCTTGCCTTTTTTCCTTGCCTATTATAGAATATTCTGTAGTTATGCAGGCAAGCCGTAATGCAGAAAATGTGTAAGCACAAAATATTATTTTCCTATTGATTAGTATTTGCAGACTAAGAAGCCTACATTATTCCCTTTCAATCTGTTTTTACCTTATTGTCTTCCCATCTCAATGGCTACTAATGACCACAGCTGCTTTGTTTAGCAGACACGCTACAGCATAAGCAGCTTTGTCACCTCGCTCCTCATGCCAGCTCAGTGGGAACAGTTTCCTGGCTTACTGCATAGGAAGCCCTCAGATAAGAGGAAAGGGCATAAACCATTGGGAAATATATTCCTACAGCTCTATTAATATCAAAGCAGGCACAGTACAGCATATTCTTCTGGTCAGCCCTTTCCTACTAAACAAGGAATACAATCTCACAGCATCTGTCCTATCTGCTTCTTGCAATGTGTGGTTGTGAAATAGAAAAAATTGTTGCTCCTGTTTTTCAGTTTAATACCGGTTTACCATTGAAAACACTGGTCATTTGCTGGGGTCCCTATTGCCTTCTGTGCTTCTATGCAGCAGTTGAAAACGTGATGTTCATTTCACCAAAATACCGAATGGTAGGTCAAGGTCACCCAAGGGTATCCAAAAAGCGACACTGTCCCTACTTTACTGCAATAAATATTACCCACGAGGAGCTTGAAGAGAGAGGCATAGAGAACAAGCAAACTGCTTCCTCAAAGCATATAATTTATCTACCCTTTTAAGGCAAGGAAACTAAGCACAGTAATACTATATGCATTTAGCTGCTTTTAACAAACAATTAGATTTTTTTTTCTTTGTGATGTTGTTCTTCAGCAGTTGATTAGAGATCCATAGCCTCATCTGCTTCAGTCTGGGAAGAACACAAAAGACTCCTGCAACTCAAGTGCCGACTCAAAATTTTCAACCTTGAACAGTTTGTTTCATCCCTTTTTCTAATATTTTTCTCTATGGAAGTTGCAATTGATAAAGTTTCTCTAAAGATTATGCTCTTCCCTCCCAACTCTTTTTTAAAAAAAAAGTCATGGTTATGAGACTGACTAGGATTATTACTAGCAGTAATATCATACTGAACCCTTCAAATTCTATCCAGTGCTCAAAAACCAGTCCAGCTTCAGGTCACTAAATGCATAAATACCCACATAAATATTAGCCCCCTTACCCACCAAAAGGTGGCTATGGCACACCATTCACACCTCTTAAGCGTGCAACTGCATCCAGTCTCAGCTAAAACACCTCAGCTTGAGCTCAAGCCAATTGACTTCTCTCCTGCAGACTCCCCTTTCCTGGGTAAAGGCCATTCACTCACCAAATCACTCCTAAGTCTCACTTCTTTGGGGGCAGAATGTTACTGCCAGAACAGAAGCATTTTGCTGGGTAAAGAGAAGCTGAACCTAGGCTGAGCTATGGCCTAGACCCCTGGCTCCTCAGGATGACTTCCTGCTGACAAAAACTGTGTCTCAACAGATTCCTGCCATCATTGCCAAGAGTGTGCCAACTGTGGATGCCTTCGTGTATGCCCTGGGGAACGAGAACTATCGAGGAGGAATATGGCAGTTCCTCACAGGACAGAAGATTGAGAAAGCAGAGGTTGATAACAAAACTAAATAACTCGTTACAGCATTAAACCAAATTAATGCGGGTACATCAGTGAAAACAACGCAATAGAGGAAACCATGTGCATTGTGATATGTACATACAAAGGCGGTTCCACATTGGAAAGGTTAGGCATTGCCTACAAGCAGTGAAAGGAAGCCCACAGGTAACTGTTCAAACCACCATGAGCTGCTTGTCAAACAAGCCGCTTTAAGCCTGTGTCAGTTGTTGTCAGTCTCATTTTATATATTGCTGCAAATAAACCGTGTACCACAAAGCCTGTGTTGTTTTACATTGGGGTGTGTGCTTTTTTCCTTAGACTAACATAAAAGCTCAGCAAATTAACAGAAGTAGGGTATTTGTTTATCCAGCAAGGCCTACTCAAATTAATCCTTGTGTGGTTTGTCCATATGGTAATGTCTGGATTACTAAAAGATTAAAGGAGCATCCAGAATTATGCCACATGTCTGCATAAACAGCTTGGTCATCCGAGCAATTCATTCTCAATGCCCTCAAAATGGGAGTTCCCAAATTTTTAGGATGAATCTGCCTTCCTAATTCTATCAAAACATTTCAGTGGACATAAATAAGGAATATTGGCTTGGCTCCTATTCAATTGACTTACTATGCAACGTTCAGCTTAGTCACACATAAGCTGTATCAGATTTTGTAGCTGCTACTCACCAGGACAATCCAAAAGCTCACAGTGCATCATTAAAGCATTCATATTCTTAATCAAACACTAGGCAAAAGCTAAAGGGAGGTACAGATCAAATTCTCTTCAGGAAGTGTTGCAAAAATAAAAGTTACCTTCACACTTGCCATTAAATTCCTTCATGCTCTATACAGAGAAAAGCAGTCATTGACACAGCTGCAAATAAAGAAGGGTCTGAACAATAAAAAAGACTTACTTTACTGTGATGGGAATTAATATATATTTAAACTCTAAGAAATGTCTGTTTTAAGCACTTATATTTGATCATGTTGTTCATGCAGCCTAGAGAATACAAAATTGTCAGGTGGTCTTGTCTGTTGACCTGCAAGAAGTGTCTTGGAATAACCTATTTGCAAAAAAATATATACACACACACACACACACATATATAATACTAACTGAGAAAATGAGTGCCCAGGTAGGCAAACCTAATTGATTTTTCCAGTCTATTTCCAAACATTGACAATAAAAGAGCTTTGGAAGGTAACTAAAGAAAAAGCTGATCTCTCACTATGGTGCTTTTCAACCTATTAGAAGGAAAAACATTTCTATATCCTGCAAAAGGGTAGACAATGCAATCCTGGAAGCTAAACTGTCAGGAGATAGAGACATTCCTCTGAGGGCCTATAGATATGAAACAAATCTCACTCTGCTGCAAGGTACCAGCAGGATCCCATACACACGGATTTGGGGATTTGTGGTGTTCAGTATAGTTATGAACTATCTGACAAAGTAGCCAATAATGAAGGAGCAAAGTTATTCAGTAAAGTCACAGCTGAGGCTGACAGCTAAGACTTACATCGTAGGTTCTCATAATATTGAGAGGATCATAAACTGTTTGCACTGATAACTCCAAAGTAACATGCATGAGCACAAAATTACCTCCAAGTAGGTATCTAGTGACAAACTTTAAACCTGTGACTATCTCTTTCCCAGGAAAGAGACTTGGATAGATCTGGAAATCACTTCCCTTGTCAGCATGGCCATACTCGGGCATCGAGGCAGAATACTAACAACTGCTCAGAAACAAATAGGAAAAGAGAAAATAGCCTCAGATCACTGCTAAAAGCTACTTTTCTCAGACTTGCTGAACACTATGCATAGTCTGGGCAATTACAACTCACCAAGCATTTAGAAAAGACTAGAAAAGGGCCATAGGGATGATCAAACAGGAACAAGTTTCAATATGATGAGGATTAAATGAATGATAAGCCTGGCTCAGGAGAGGTAGTTGATGAGGAGACTGCTCTACCAAACCAGGATTGGCTCAGAGGATGTGAATAGGGAATGACCGTTTACTACGCCCACAGCACAAGGATGATGGAACATGCAATGAAAATAAACCTGGGTACTTTCTCAAGCACAGTATGAAAAATATTCCCTATGCTTACATACTGAAATACATAACATATCTGCCAATAGCATAATAAATCACGGCTTTTATTATTTGGTTAAAAATCCAAATGCTCTTTGGTTTGAAGGGAACATAACTCAGATAGAAACCCATGGCAGACTGGTTTGTAGTTCCTTTTCAGAGCATTTTTGAGTTCCTCTTACTGTAAACTTTTATTGTGGAAACAGAAAGGGTTCACCTAGCGTTTCTTCATTCTATAGGATGGCTACAAATTTTAGTAGTGCCTCTGTTTAGTTTTATACATTTCTTTTAATCTGTGATTTCTGAAAGCTACTAACAGGGAAATCTGAGTTACTAAACATAACTATCGGTGCAATTCAAATCATGAGATGAACTGGACTTCTGCCCTCATCAGCAAACGAACTCCCTCTCCAGCTACACCAAAGAAATGTGAGGTAGCAAAACTACTCAGATATTGCAGACCTGGAGTGACTGATGCCAAACCTACAGATGAAGGAAAGGGGTCCTTGAAGAGCACAGCATAGGCTCATGTAGCCCGGTGCAATGCCAGGGGATTATATCACTATTATATCTGTTCTGTTCTTCCTCTCTTTCACAGCAGCAGTGCAGTACATTAAAATGACATGAGAACAGGGCTGCTGAGCCTGAGTGGGACCTCGCACAGCTCTCCTGAAAGAGATCCCTCTTCAGCAGTGTCCCCAGGTCACACTGTGTTATGGTGAGTAGCCATTAATACTTAATTGCTCTCACCTAATTCTGATGCATATTCACTGAGCACTAACATTCCTCCAAATGCAGCAGTGTGGGTAAAGCTTGAGTTATTTCTGTTGTTACTCCCACTCTAAATGCCTCAAGCTTCTCAACCTCTCAAGCACACAATTGTCCCACCTGAAGACCTGCTTAATATAATAAATTACAAAAGGGTTTTTTACTGAAGTGAGACAATGAAAGCATTGGAACAAACCTACTGGACTTGGAAGTATCCTTAGCTCTAGTTCATAATTTCTTAGCTGCTGAATTCCTACTAAAGAATAAAATAAATGAAGTTGCCTGCAGCTCCTGGAGATGTTTGAGGTCACAGATGACCTGAATTTCTCTTAAATTGGAGAGGAGAAAAAAAAAGGACAAAAATAAATGTAAAAGTTTCCAAGGTCTTGGCACTAAGGCAAAGATGTTCTCACCATTCAGTTATCTGCATTAAATGGAGCCAGCAGACAACTGCTAACAAGCACATCAAGTGCATTATGGTTCTTTCAGAAAACTGCCTGAAATGAAGCCGCACGGTATTTATAAAAAAAAACAAAAAAAAAACCACACAACTATGTTTTATGTTAATCAGTCACCCCTAGCACAGTTAGTCTCCCCTGCCACAGTGCTGGCACAAAGCCCACAGCACTGCAGATCACCCAGGTCTTGCTGCTGAGGCTCTGCTGCTGTTCTGCTAACATACAGCGCACCAAGGCCTTGTACCCAAACAGGGTATGCTGAGGCATGCAAAAGTCCATTGAGCTTCCATATCCTGGAGGATTCCAGCTGGCTAGAAAGAAGCTTTGCAATACCCCAAAGTACAGCCTCAGGTCATACAGGGGCTGCAAAACACTTCCATAAGTAGCACCCAGCTTATCATAAGTAAATAAATAAAACAGATAAAAACATGTAATCTTTGGATGCATTCAGCAACTCTTACGAAGCTGGAACAACCAACTTGAACCTTAGTTCAAGTGCCAATTGATTAACGCAACTCTGTCATTAAAAATAAGACTGACCTCAAGCCATGCAGAAAATTCAGCGACAACTTCAGGCTACTTCAAATTAGCTGTTGCAGCCCTTCGCTGGGGAGCGATTGGACACTTGGTCACAAGCAAAATAAAGGGTACCTCTACTTTGCGTTCAATGACGTCTTTCAATACCTAACTACTCTTTACAGTTCTGCAGTACTGTTAACATACCGATCTACAGTATTATATCCAGTATTATCAGATCATGCCAGTATCCCTAACACAGACAGCCTAATTCTGCTCATTATGCTCAAGTCAGAGATGTTTTGTTAATATTTTTGATGTTCTGATAAAAAAGTAGGCTTCTAAACAGAGAGAAGGTAATGTCCCCTTCTTATCCCTAGATGCAAAGAGCATAATCTCAGGTATTGTTTCAGCAGCAAGAAAGGCCTCACACTTTAAATAGCATTTCTTGAAGTCCTATTTTCAAGGCTATTAAGCATTCACAACTCCAGAAGTTAGTATTTCCTCAATACCACTGAAATCAAGCTCTGTCTAAGTTTTTCTGTGCTGCCTATACTTACCATCTTCCTAGAGCTGGATAAAAGAGACTGGAGTTTCTCTGCAGTGCCTGTTCTTCATGTGTTTCGTTCCTTTTCCACTGCATTTTTCCTAATGTACTTTCCCATACTTCTGACCAGGACACTACTGAGTGATTTGGAAATTGTATCAGGAAAAGAATCTGTACTCCTTCCTGTCTGTCAGCATACTACTTTGAACTGCATTACCACAGAGCAGAGAAGTAAGCCAGTGTTGCCACCATGGAGGGAGAGGATGGTCAAAGTTCCTAAATATGGGCCTATGTGCTAGCAATTAGGTTGATTCAGCCACTTGGTATGTAAAGGCTAATAATACAACATGGTGGAAGAAAGCATTAGTCACAGTTACATACCTTATTTCTATTAGGTCTCACAAATTTCTTGAGGCACTACATCACTTGTAGATGTCTGGATAGAGACTCACACCTCAGGCTCTGGCACTGAGGGTTTGCCCTTTGGAGTTAAACAAAAATATTCGGTACTGTATGCACTATGCATACTCATGGTTAGAGATTATTCAGAGAATTATGATCAGTCATCTAGATGAGTATAAGTGATCTAATAAAGTCTTAACCAGAAAGTTCCTTGTTAAAAAAAAATCACTATGTGAATTCTTATCGCTTTGGTAGCAAACACTAGTTTTTTTTTTTTGTTGTTGTGTTTTTTCCTCCCCCCCCTCTCCCCAATGGTGTTCAAAGGTCTATGTCCCCTAGCACAAGATATGTTTTACTGAACTACACTAGGAAGTGCTAAGACATTCTTTAGTTCTTGCTCTAAAATCTGACCCTTGATTCAAATACAGGCTGTTTGACAAGCAAATTATGTCATGTTAGATGAGAGATTATTAGCTGAAAAGTAGAAGTACAAGCAGAAAAATATAGTAGAACTATCAATGAGAATGGAGACAGGATGAACCTCAGAGCTAGTTGGCAGGGTGTCATTATGCTCCTGGCCCAGCAATGTCTAACTGCATGGTCTGGACACTGCACTGAACAGCACCTGTGACATACAGATCAAGGGCTGCATTTCCTAGAACCCAAATCCCTCCACACAGATGGTCCCTTCCTTCAAAGTAGTTAACAAAGAAAAATCTTGGTGGAGACAAGACAGTTAGTAGATTTACTGAGTTATCCCTCCAGGTACAAAGAATATACTTGGCACAGAAACTCAGTACATCCAGCTCCTGGAATAGGGTCTGCCTGCCTAGCCAGTGCACTGGAAAGTGGGAATCAGGCATTGCATATGGAAGAAGCCACCAAAAACTGACAATAAAAAAAAACAAAGAATTTTGTCTCATATCCTGCCTGCTGGGCCTCTGGCAATGCATTTACTCACTTCCCCTTTTAGCCTGTTTTCAAGATAAATTCAAAACCTGGAATTAGGTACTTGAACTCTTTCAAGAAAAATGAACCGAAAAATCACTATAATGGCCATAAGAGATACTCTTATGCAATAGTACTTACACAGTAGTGAAGGGATTCAGATTCATTTGTTCTTAGCCTGACAGAAGTCAAACATATGTTGTCTTTCTTGCCATACGTGTCCTAGCACTGGTGCAAGGATTGCATCTCCCCAGTGAAAATACATCCCTTACAGAAAAGTATCAACATTTAGCAAACTAGTGCAGCAGAAAGTCAGAGCAAGCACTTAGGGTTTGATTTGACTAGAAGGAAAGTAGTCTGCATCATGATCTCTGCTTCCAGGACAAAATGGCAAAGGTACATGTGTTGCTAATGAACACTTGGATTTCTCCAACGTCAGGATTTGTAAGATGCAACAAGTTTCTACTCCAAACCATGAAATTATCACAGAACACACACTACAGATTTAAAACGTGACCAATAACAGATCTCAAAATACAGCTGGTGGGAAGCCTGGGACACCAGGATGTGTCCCTTATGTGAACTGGGTAATTTTTGAGTCAGAAAAACCTGTTCTTGTTCCACCATTATGGAATTCTCTATACTTGGTAGTCATGTATTCACAGCTGACAGGTTTGTGGAGTAATAAATTAAGAGATAGATCATGATTACAGGATAACTTGAACCACTTGGATAAAGGCTTCTAATCTGACAACACATATTTTGGCAAGCCTAAGTGTTTAAGATAGAAGCAAGGCAGTCAGTTATATTTAAACAATGGAAGACTTGGCTTTGAAAAACAGGGCCTCAGATGAGGATTTAGGGGTCATTATAGATAATCGCCTCAATGTAAGCTCTCTGCACAATGCTGGAGCAAAAAGGACTAATGAGATTCTTGCATATGGAGGGAAGAGGGAGAAAGAGTACAAAAGAAAAAAGGATTCAGCATCTCTGAGCAACACTGACAAGACCTCTTCTAGGTTACTGAATCATGCCCCAGTGTCAGCATTTTAAAGAGGATTTGGAAATACTGGATAGAGCTCAAGTAAGTGTCACAGATGAACTCCCTGCCTCTAACAAAAAAAAAAAAAACATGCCCCCAAGCCTTCTGACATGAGGGGTAAGGAGCTCAGCATATTCAGGTCACTGAAGAAAAAGCACGAACATCTTCATCGCACTGTGTAGATACAAGCACTTGGGGGAAGATACACGCAAAGAGCTTTATAAGGAGACTGACAAAGATCAAACGAGTGAAAGTCAAAGCCAGATAAATTCCACCTTGAAATGAGGGAAATTTTCCCAGCAGTAAAGCGATAAAAGACAAGAACAGCTTATTAGGGGATCTAGTGAAACCACCACCACTTGCAGCATTTTAGACAGGCAGAGCTGAAGATATGCCTTTAAGCATAGCTTCAGACTAAATGATTGAGGCTGTCCTTTCTCGCTCTGGAATACATGAATCTTAGCTCTTTCACACATACCTTCATTTCCTCAGCCCTGTGCAGAAGAGGATTGCCTCCTCTGTACTCAGCATACTTGCAGTGTTTCCATGTGTGTAGTAAAATAACAGCTTGATAATGCTTCATGGATACACTCAGCAAGGGTGTAAATCACTGTTTTAAGGCCACATTAGTCTCGTGTTCAGGGTGAAGGGGTGACAAAGAGAAAGAGTTCATTACCCTTTCCTGAAGATGTGACAACCACAGACAGGTGCCAGATGGATGGAACCATATTCCTTCTGAAAGGGCAAACATTTGTTTCTCTACAACTTTCTTACTCTTTTTGACAGGCAGGTCTATGCTGCAGGCATAAGAGCAGCTACAGGCACTGAAAGGCATTCCAGAAGAAATTTAAATATATTACTCCAGAGTTTGGGAGCCCTAGCTCATGGAGATCACACAAGTTACCTACTTGGATCTTTTATGACCTCAGTTCTTCACCCACCATATGTCAATTCCCTCTCATCTCCTGCCTCCCTGTCCTCCTCCCACCCAATGCCATTGCATGAGACGCTTGCTTTCCTTTACAGTGCAAAATCTGTGGGGCTGGTTACACTTCTGGGTATTTCTCACCTAATTAAACGCACTGCAGAGACTGACAGTAATGGTAATAAGTTAGTGTCTTCCTGGGGCTCTCAGCAGTCCAGTCCCCTGAAGGACTGAATGCTTCACTTTAGCTCGAGTCACACATTTAATAAACAGCCATACACAGGAGATCAGTCTAAATGATCTTACAGTCCCTGAAGTTGTTTCTCTCTTTTTTAATCCCAAATATATTTTCTGTTTCTTTTCACAAGTCACTGAAGCAGATATGAAGAAGGAAGGAAAAGTTGCCCAGTAGGAATGAGGTTTTAACCTGGTGTCACCTGGCATCCATCTCAGCAAATGCAGTGACTTCCAGCCTACACTATGATAAGCAAGTTAAGACTGAGCCCTCTCTGCTGAGCAAAACTGCTTGTCTCTGAATACCAGCTTATTCCTATCCTCACACAGCCTATTGCTGGCAGCTGACCCTGAAAAGTCAACTAATTTTTACAACAGCTGTTTGATAGAACATGATCTATTGCAAAGGCAGGGACTAGCAGCAGGGTGGCTATTAGCAGTTCTAGCTGGGCAGATGAGCAGAAAGACTTCACAATATGGCATCTGGTACAAAACCCACCAAACCACCACACCCATCCACACACCCACCACAACATACAGATGCATTCACACCCCCTCACATATTAAGTATAAGTTTTGTTCTAGTACATCAGCAGCTACTGCTCAATGTTCCTGAAGCTGAGGAAGCTTTCTGTTCACAGGCAGGCCCAGAACTATCTTTAAATGTTCTATTACTTTCAAACCTACAGAGAAAGGCACAAAGTCACCAACAAACCATGTGCATTCCTCCAGGGATGGGTCTCTACAGGATTGTTCAACCCATTCTCAGCCATCATCTCAGGCTGGTCACTCACGTGTCTCCAAGGGCAGGACTGCCAGCCCTGTCTCCAGCGAGCCATGGAGGCCTGCATCGGAGTGCCCTGCGGCTACACTGCAGACCGTGCCGAAGCACCTCGCTACACACACGATGGCACCGTGTCCATACGGACCCAGGGACTGCCATGCCCGCTCAGCTGCCTTCCCTGGTACAGTGAAGAGCATCACCTAAACGCAGTCTTTTGAAATTGGATATATATAGTGGCTACATATAAGTGTAACACATCAAGCAGCAATGAGTTTAGAACAGAAGCACTGTGTGT
>VZSV01000353.1:84304-96780 GCA_013398735.1 Nothocercus julius
TGTGCTATTCTCCATTTCCTGTGCTATTCTCCATTTCCTGTGCTATTCTCCATTTCCTGTGCTATTCTCCATTTCCTGTGCTATTCTCCATTTCCATCCTAAGTCCAATGAAAAAGCCAACACAAAAGGAAGCAGTGGTTTGACTGGACCCTCTGTGGGTTTCCACCAAGTCCTAGGACAGCACCACCCCTTCTCTCTCAAACAGTGCTTTTGTATAACTTCAGGGAAGTATTCACATCAATGGTTCAGCCAAAAAGTTCCCACATTTTACCAGAAGAGAAGGTACCTCTAAATGATTAATAGCACTGGGGCTCTACACAAATATCATGGAAGGAATATAGGTAAACATGCTCAAAACATCCTTCAGATGCTTGAAGTTTCAAGTGGAAAAAAAAAAAACTGTATATGTACAACCATGGACCAACGCAAAGAGAAAGACTTAGAGCCCTGGAAGCTCCCCCATACAGTTCACAGCAAAAGACTCGATTCCCTACTGCGATGCTCCAGATTTGCACCACTCCGCTCAGCTCCCTCGAGCTGTTATGCATTTTTGAGCAAGGAGGCTGCCCTGGGGCAACCAGGGTTTCAACTGCAGCTTGAACTGTCTGTCATGGATGCAGATACCCCCAGGCACGGCATCAAAGGAAAATAAAGGCAGGTCAGAAATACTCTCCAGCAATCCCTTTTATAGGGCAACACCTCTGCACCACATATATATACATATATATACACATATATATATATATAGCCATTGTTGTACCTGTTTACAACTGCAGCTTGAACATGGCTAGCCAAAAACCAGCGACCAACCCAGAAAGCAACAGGACTGGAGCAGGACAGGCTTTTGCTCTTGGATACAGGCTCAGGACTGAGAGAGGCTGGAACCACAAGCTGTTAGCACTAGACACACCAGCTACAAAATCCCAGTATTGCCAGACACAAAATTCTAAGTAGTGCCTTTTCTTTAAGCTAAGAAATAGAGTTCATTATTATTTTCTATTTTAATGAGTTGTTCATTATTCTTTTACTATGCAGTCTTGTCTTATATTTTTTAATGCTACCCCATCAAAAAGTGCATATCTAGGACAAAAAAAAAGGTTACTTATCCAAAAGCACAAGACACAAAATAAGTAGGAGTCCAAAATTACAGAGCAGAAGCACTTGAGATATTTCAATTCTAGTGTAGGTTAAGACTGGGAAATATGAAGTGCTCTGACTTCCTTTTTGCTGTGATCATTTTCATACACAAACACGAGACTCAAAGCTAGGAAAAACCCAGAGGCCAGGATTACTCCATATTTACAAAGAACAAGCAAAAATATAAGTTATCAATGAGAGACAGATGAATAAGACAAAGCTCATCAGTAATTTTGCTTAGGAAATATGAAGAGAAAAATATGGTAATATTTTTATTCCCATTTTTCAAATAAATAATTTGGAGAGGTTTAAGTGCATGGTGAGAGGTTTTTTTTGTTTGTTTGTTTTCCTCTAGTCATAAGAGGCACAAGGAGCTCCAGTGATGGTCATTTGAAGAAGTGATCAGCTTTGCCAACATTCACATGGTAGCCTACACCAACTGGGCTTTCAGTTCTGAGCATGGGCTTTCAGAGGAAAAAATTGAAATTCAGGTTCAGAAGCCTTGCTATGCAGGTCACTAGACATCCAGATTAGCAGAGCTTCCCAAACATCCACAAACTGGATTTTCTTTCCCTGGAATTTGGTGGTGGAGGGACAAGGAGAAGACAGACTGAGATCAACTCTCAACAGGAAACAAGCTGGATGAAGTCAAGGGCTTTATCTGGACCCACCATATAAACCCAGAATATGTGCCCTGTTACTGCTCCATGAGGGAACTTAAGAAAAGGAGAGGTTTTGTGTTAAAGGGTGACGGCAGGCAAGTGCTGATCCAAACCATGCTGCTACTCAGCTTGCAGCACATGAAACTACTGAAAGCTCCTGAGACCTCAGAGACTGAAGGAAATGCAAACAGAGCCCCCTGAGGGAAACCGTATTTCAGCAGGTCGTGAGCAAGCCAATAATGATTTCCACTTCATTTATATGTGCACTAAGCATGTTTGGCATTACTTCAGAGAGATTGGGGTCAAAAGTTCAATGAATATAGATCTTTCCTAAACACACCACACTACCAGAAGCATCTGAATCACTCTTAAGAAAAACACACAAAGAAATCCAGGTTTGCCCCAGCCTTTGTTTCCCTGTCTTAATAGGGTTTCCCAGCTGATATCCATTACACAGCTGCATGCAATAGCACTTCAACAGTTCTCTCCTGTCAGCAAAATACACTCACATTTCATTCCTCATTAGCAAAATAATTTAGTTGTTTCCTTATGTGAAATGGGCACACTGAAAAGACAAGCCCAAAGCTTACCTTGCATTCCGCTTCACTCTCAGGAAGTTTCAGTCCAGTGGACAGAGCGCAGAACCAACAGGAACAGCACTCATGTTGCTATCTCCATACAGCCTCCTCATGCTGCTGCTACCCTGGACCAGCAAAACCCTTTCCTCTAGGATCTCTTCAGGACTTCTAAAAATCATACCTAGAATATGAGAAAAAAAAAAAAAAGAAAAAAAAAGATGCATACATAAGGGAAGGGGAAAATAAGCCTTTTTCCCTGAACTATCAACAGGTGATGACAATATTACAGCAGGGTCAACTGAGGCACTTAAACTAGCCAGTGCAAATACACCCTCCTGCGGTAAATCGGGGGCCATGCTCTTGTTCCCTCCATGGCAATCTCTGCACTGCAGCTGTCATCCTAGCACTCTCACCACACAGGCTGGAGGACACCCATTTTATTCCACATAGATATGATATCCTTTTGATGACATCCACATTGGGCTCCAAATGTGCAACACCATTCTGCTCCTAAACAGATAACCAGCCTGAGAGCCAGAGAAGGGCTTCTTTGACCAGTTTGTAAGGGTTGGAGGCTTGCCCAGAAGCTGCAGCAGACCTCAGAGCTCAGTTTGTTCTTACCAAATTATGAGAACTCAAATGTGTAAGTGAATTTGCAAGTATTTGCTAGGTGAGAAAGGCATAACTTACCCATCTAGAATAGGAATCAGGCTGCCTTCTGCTCCTCCACCTCACAGTCCCTGCTGTGACCTAGAGCCACAGGATGGAGAACATCACCTTTCAACTTCCAAGGCACTACAGTTGCAAGTACGCTGCCAAGGAGCACATTTAGAAGAACCTAGGTGCATCAAGTACAGGTACCATCTTGCATTTCTTAAAGGAAGTTTTGAACCATCCTTTTACCCCAGGGAGGTAAGAACAGATGTTTGCTCTGCTGCTGCCCATCACCTCTCATCCCCAAAGCCTGGGGCAGCTCCTCTGCAAACCAGTCTGCCCCTGGGCAGCCCCTGGCCATGTGGAGCAGCTGCAGCAAGCAGCTCCCTTGTGACCATCGCCGCAGCAGCTCTCGAAATGGAGGGCAAAGCACCATTAGCTGCTTCAGTGCTTGTCTCCCTGGAAATAACAGCAAGAAAAGCCAGCACAGAGCTGACTTGGCTCTGTGGCCAAGAGAGGCACTTAGAAGAAGGGTCTGCCAGTTGATCATTCCATTTCTTGGCAATGATGTCTTTAACTTGACCTTTAAGGCTTTGGGGGGCTGACAGACTTGCAATACCTACCTCACACATTTCTTAATACATGGCAGAGTTGCCTCCTCCCACACAACTCCAGAGTTTTCCCATGGGAGTTTTTCCATTCCCAATACATTACTACAAGGGGAGTAAAATGCTTTCTGCAGAAGAGATGAGAGGTGACCCTGCAAGCAAAAGTTTCCTCTATTTGTGCAAAGCACCCACTTACATCAGAGGCTGATCTCCTGCCTTCCACGTCTTTCTTGACAAATACTCAAGTGACAGACTCTGATGACTCGTCTAGTTTCAGCATGCAGTTTGCCTTTCTTTACATTGAAGTGGCAGGGAAGGAGAAGATTCCTGCTGTACCCACCCATATTACACTGATTTCACTTGCAGACACAGTGTTTTCCAGCTATGTCAGCCTCCATGGAGCGAGGGGAGGAACAAAAACCTCCCAGGGAACAGAAGAACACATCTTTCAAGAAAACCTCAAGCAAACTCAGGGGAAATGAGGGAGGAACAAGGGCTATTATTTACTTGTACAGGACTTGATTGAACTAGATTAAGGTAATGAATACCAGCTGTGAAAGATGAAGATTCATTTTTCCAGAACACACATGCAGGTCTCTTGAGCTGTAATAAGAGCTTGCGTGCATGCTCTAGGGATATAGGCCTACCAGGCAGGCATTGTCATTTTGACTTTTCATTATCAAAAATATAAAAATAGAGGGGCTCCTGTTACTTATCTTCTCAGAAGCTCTTCCCTTTCCCTATTTTTTGGTAATTAAATTGACCAAAATTACACCACCACAATCTAAATCTACTATAAAGCCAGAGTTTGTTTTCAACTGGTACTCATTTGCACTACAAGAGTGGGGCAACTCACTAAAGCACACAGAAAACACCATGCAACAGCCCTCTTGAGTCAGCGGGTAAGAGAAAAGCTTAACTAAATTGCACTGTATCACTAGAAGTGATTCCTCCCCATTGCTTATGCTCCAGTTCCAGTGGCATGAAAGGCACAAGCTGCCATATTTACACATATACACGTACTACTGCACTCATTCTCACACAGCTGCTTTCCACCTTGGAGCCAATAAAAATTAATAATAAAAATAATTAAACCTCAGCAGCCTTCAAGCATTTGGAAGCCCTAGAGGCCCATTGTCAGGTCCTCTGAAAACACGTCAGCCTCCTCACAAGAGAGATTTGGGTTTGCTTCCTACAGCCTGGCTGCCAGAACCAAAGTGCCTCATCATAACACTTAAGCAATAGATTATCCCACTGTATCGACCTGCACTGCTCTGGGCTAATTCTTTTAATTGTCTCAGCACATCTTTTCCCATTAGGCTGATGTAACTTGTTTAAGCATACCCAGATTGATTTATAGCAGCATGAGGGACATTAATCAGATGCCAGCTCTCCAGTTAATGTGCTCTGTAAGAAATGCTGGACAAGAGTCTCCTGCACAGGCGCTCCAGCCTTTTGCACTGAAAGCAAAGAGAGGCTCACAGCAAGAGCAGAATTAGGCTGTGCCAAGAAGGCTTCTGCCAGCCTTGCTAGGGAAAGCAGGGTCACTGTCTCCTACTCATGATTCTCAAGTGCCATTTTCTTTAAATACAGCTACAATCAAGGAAATGGAAAGTCTAATTAAAAGTTCACCGACAGGAACATACTAGAGCCCACTGAAATCTTAAAATCCTGTCAGGGGCAGGAAAGAGATCTCTGAGAACACAACCTTGTTTGCCTCTGTTTAAAGGGACAGTCCTTCACATTCAATGTCTCTCTGCTCTGCATTCCCTGCAATTTTCCTTTCACTTAAGGAATATGTGTCATGTAGAAGCCTGCGCAGAACAGAATTCTTGCCTGATCATGCCATTTAGATGATGCAACTCACAGAAAACAGCGCTTATATGCTACAGAGGTAGTTGAAAAATAAATATTATATTACAATTCTCAATAATACAAACAACACACCAGCAGCTACTAGGAAAAGACAGGACACTGCAGACCTAAGCTACTTCTATCACTGTGTGTACTCAAAAATAAATCTACTGGATGTATTCAATAAGAGGAAAGAAGTTCAACTGTGGGTACCACTGTCACACTGCAAGTCAGGGTGAGCTTGACCCCCAACTTCACACTTCTACTAGAACAAACAAGCAGACACCTCCCAGCACACAGCCCACTTCACCAAAATGCTAAAGCCAACAGCTACGTTCTGATTCTGACTCTACCCAACACAACCAGACACTCTACCAGCACAGCAGGGACATCACCAGCCCCACATACTTTCCCACCAGGGTCAGGGCTTAGTTCAAGAATCTGCTCAGCTGCCTCTTCTGGGTGCCACTGCAGCTGCACAGCGCTGCTCAGCCCTGCCTTGCTTAGCCAGCACATCTCATTCTTCTCATAGTCCCAAATTCTTTAGCCAGCTGTCTACATGATTTTTAAAATAGGAATTACTGAATGTGCTGACAAGTCTCAGGACTCACCATAAACTTCTACCACTTACAGCCTAGCTCTCACAAAGAGGGTGGAATTCAAAGGGAGAAAACAACTGCACAACTCAAAAAACTATTTAAGTCACAGAAGCTCTCTCTTGAACTATGTTCCAAACCCATTTTTGCCCCTCTAACACAGCCAAAGGGAAAACAATATGGATGTCAGAAGAAAACAGAACAGAGGACACTGCAAGTCATGAAAGCAACTAACTCAACAGCAGCAACAGAGCCAAATCCCACAGCTGAAAGACTTCTGAGAAGAGAAACATTTCAACAGTGAAGGCATGGGGCTTTGGCAAGGAAACACCTCAGGCTCCCTATCTCTCAGGAGGAAGAGTCACTCTGAGTGAACTGCTGAGAGGGCCAGAAAAAAATGATACAGATGAAGCCACAAACACCCCTCTCCCCGAAGTAGGGGACAAAGCGTCAGCTCCCCCAGTAGACAGACGCTGCACAAAGGAGAGAGGCATCCAGTGTCTGCCATGCATCGGTGCTTCTCCAACAACCACAGGAGCTGCACTCTGCCTGGCAGGCAGTGACAGCCCAGCAAGAGCCCACACACAGCATGAGGGATGGAAAGCAAAGAGCTCCCCAGGCTCCCAGCTCTGGGCAAGAAGCTACAAAGTGCCATTAAGAGGCTTCCTGAACAAAGCAACAACACACCTTCCCCCTTCACAGTTCTCCTGTCTTGACTGACTTCTCCACAGCCAGATGCCTCTGCACCAGCTCTGCCCTGTCTGGAGCCCAACAGCAGCCACCTTGCCAACAATCTACCTGCTGAGAGCAGCTGACATCTTCAAACATAAAAAGGTAAGATATTGTAAAAGTGCTATTAGATAATTCACACAAAACCCTTCCACCCCCCCACACACACATTTAATGTGTTATTAATTATGAATTATTCATTCAGTTCTATTCAAAAATATCAAAGGCTGCTTTGATAGATCTAAAAGAACCAGCATGAACCTCTGCCCTTTGTACCCCACTAGGAATTTTTCCCCATACAGGGAGGACTACACAGGCTCATGACCATATGCTGCTCCAAAACAGCACTGGCAGAAGAGAGCTCAACAAATGACACAGTGAAATCACTGCCGTGACTGTTCTGCCTCTACCCTTGGTATGTCCCAGCCCTTCACTTCAACAGCAGCCCCAAACCAGCACCATTTTGTCCTCACCTAACACTTACTTCACTCACAATCCAACCACCATCCTTCCTCCAAGCCTCACCTTTATGCTTTCCCAGGGAAGAAGGCCTCAGCACACAGCTGATGCCACTTCCTAAATCTGCACAGCTGCTAATCCTACACACCTGCAGTTACCTGCAACCCAGCTTCAAACTCCACTCATCTACACCCTTAAAAGGAAAATTTTATTCTCCTATTCTCAAGTGTTTTCAATACTCTGAAATACTGCAGCCAGTTACTGTGTTCAGGGAGAACAAAAGTTTTAGAAATATACCTTCTTATGAATAAAAGAAAGCAACAAGATAAAATGAGCAAAAACAATCATAGATCTGCCACAGATGCATCTAACATGCTTGTACAAACACACACTTACACACGTGAGTAAATATCTAAGTAGCAGGGTAATTATTTTAGATTTGTCTTTTCTGACTTCTATAATTCATACAGGAAAGCAGAATCCAAAACAAAATTACTCTGTCTCCGGGACACTATCACCTGCTATTTCAATTGTGGCTCAGAATTGTCTCCTGTCTGATAATTTTGTAGTAAGGTGTGACAAAATCTCCAGATACCTCAGGTTTTCTTAAACAGTGAAATTTCACTTAAATTGTATGAAGAGAAACTGATTGATATCCTGTCACTAGGCCCTGCCGCAGACGTATATCCTGCAAACATGCTCCCCCCCAAGAGATTTGCCCCCCAGTTTAAGAAGTAAAACGGGAGTACTGAAGTAAAAAGAAGTATTTGATTCCTTCTGCTTGGGCCAATGGTGATCCCTTCACATATTACCAAACAGGAACATGTGACAGTTCATTCCAAGCACTGTTCTGCAGATAGCATGATGAGAGTGTCCATCATAACGAAAACTTGCATTTAAATTGTCAGCAAATCAGACTGCCAATCTGACAGCATTCTAAAAGCAAGAGAAAATATCACTGGCATTTGTGAGGATATGAAGATACTTACCCTGCTGCTTTAGCTTTGGGAAGCTGTTAAGTAACAGAGAACTAACAAGGAACTTGATCCAGGCTACAGCAAAGCACAGAAGGGTGAACACAACTGACTAATGGAGAAACAAGAATCAAAGTCATCAGAAAATATCTCTAGTTACTGTTCACTGCAAAACCAGATGACAAATGAGTGTGCAGATTAACTTTTCTTGAGGTTTTATTGAACAAGGATAGATTCTGTATTTTTACAATTGAAAATCTTAAAATGTGTATCCATGGCTGGCTCAGGAACTTTTGGACAGATTTCCTTAAAGGAGTAAAGTCGGGACAAGAATGATGCTAAAGCTCTAAGATGAGAAGCAGTGGTTGGGAGGAGAAGGATGTTTAGAAATCATAGACCTGTTTCTTACATCTCAAAGAAAACTGATAGCAGTACATCAGTTGTAGTTCCCATACAGTCTGTGACTGACAGAGACACAATCCAAACACACAAGAAGAGAAAGGGATGGTTTAAGGTGACACAAGGAGGAGACCTTTGCATACAGGGCACAAAACAGGAAAAGAAATGTCAAGCTGAACACATTAGGAGACTATTCAAGCAGTGCACAGAGAAGTGCTCTCCAAAGAGCAAGCAAAAATGCCATTGGTTCGACCATTTAAAAGCAGAGCCATCAAGAGCTTATTGAAGAGAATAACACTATAATTTAACAGCTCTCCTTTAACTCTAACTGCACTACTGTCTATCACAACTAACAAGAACATCAACTTTTGCTAGAGCTAACATAAGCTTAGACACTGCACTTAGATCACTTTTTGTCTTTCTCTTCTTTCTCATCTATTTTTCTGCCTCACGCAAACATTATTTGCCAAAGGCTGAAGCAGGATGACAGCAGTTTTCCAACCATGTGAAATATGGGTACAATGTAAAAGAACGTGATCATTTACCATTCCTTAAAAAAGACGCTATGACAACCATTTTTAAAGAAAGCCTTACTTATTAGACACAGCTTTTACAGAAATGGATGGGCATGCCTTAATGCACAGTCCCCGTGCCCAGTTACATCTCTATCACATCTGAAGCTTTGACGAAGAATTACAACGGACAAGGTCTCCCCACAAAGCTGTGGCAAGGAGCTGCTACTGCTCATGGCAGAAGCGCTGTTGATTTGATGGGCTAAAGCTGACTGCCTAGGGACTGTCTGTCTGTCCTGGACTCTCAGTCATATGAAGACGTTAGTGTTTGGTGGGAAAATCGGGAAGAATAGCTACTGCTGCCATGCTAAGGCAAAGAATCAGCATTTTCTTAGTAATTCCACTCTCAGAAATAATGCACTGGTTTCTGCTCTACAGATGTCCATTTCACACCTAAAATGTGTTTAAAATGATGATGCTGAAAATGGACTTTACAGTCTACTCCCTTTCTTCCACTGCTCCTCTAAAGATTTTAACGTATTTGTTAAATGAGGTAAGCCTCTCCTGTTTGACAAGATCAGATATGCAAGTCTTTTAATCAGAAATGAGGTAGAAAAAAAAACACAGAAACAGCTCAGCACTAAGTGCTAAAACATATTGCCATATCCTTAAGAGGACAAGCTCTGTATTGCAGACATTAAGTTCTAAGGCTATTAAGAAAATTAGTATTTTGCAGACATGAAGAATTCTCGCTCTCTGAGTCATTGCATTTGGACTCCCTGTATCGAAAAGTTTTTCTCATGTCCTAGGGACACTCAATTAACTACAGTCCCCTCTTGACAGCAGGGTGCATCACAGTCGCAGTTACATCTCTCTATCTCTAAGATCACCCTCATACAACATTTAAAACAACCGTCATTCCAAAGCACAAGGACTATCAATTCAGTACGAAGCAAGACAAGCAAATACAGATTGTACACAGTCATTTTTTCTGTTTAGCTACAAGCATATTTATTTTTATGTGTAGATAGAAACGTATCTCATTTTCAAAACTTCCTGAGTTAGGTCTCTATCTTAAAGTGAGAGTCAGCAGCAGAACTATCAGGCAGTGCTAAACCCCACTCTCCACTCCTGTCTCACTTAAATTGATACCACAAACTGAAGGATGGGTTTATATGATTACACATATGTTATATGTTATCTGTTGTCCCTGAAATCCTAAAGATCTTAAATGTGATTTCCATCCCAGGGCCTTTTTTCAGGAATAAATTCCTGAATAGGAAAGAAGGGTGAGCTTCCCGGTACTTGCCTTCAGCACAAAGTGAGCAGTAAGCAAGCCCACTCCAGCCAATTCCCTCTCCACACAGACCTCAGACCTTCTCTGTCTCCTTGACATTAAACAAGCATTTCCAAAATTGACTGTACTGTACTGCACTGCAGGGCAAATGAAGTACATTCCCTCTCCAGCATTCAAACCAAAATCAGTGTCCTATCTTCTGCACTTTGGGATAGCAGAACAAAATTTAAAGTCACTTCCACTCATCTCATTCTAAAAGTCCTATCCCAAAGATAATTATGAGTTTCTAAGCCAAACACCAGGGAGTCTTATTTTAATTTTCTGTGAGTCCATAAGCTCTGACCACATTTGAGGGTACATCTTCTCCCCATTAGTCCTGTCCAGTTAAAGAAGCACACGTAGTGATGACGCATCTGTTGTAGATAACGATATCAGCTGATTTGATTTACTAAGAAAGCTAAATTTATTATGCAACATTTTACAAGTATAATGCTGCTTCCCCTTGATGGCATAAATTCAATATTATCTCCCCTGAGACAAGAGAACCAGTCCCTTTATTATCCAGACGTGACCCCCAGAGCCAGATTCCATTTTAGAGACGGGAAATGGCCATATCTCTGATTAAAAGGGAAACTTTAATCAAATAAAGTGCCTCAACAAGCAAGAGCCAAGATTCCAATACTCCTGACTGCCACCGAGCAATAATCCAAAGTCACATCTCCCCCCAGCCCATTACCATCTCCTGTAAACGTGACATCCATCCAAAACAGGAAGAACATCCATCAGCAGTTTTCTTTTTTTATTAAGAGCTGATCCTCCTCCACTCATGTTTTCTTTCGGGAACACTTCCTTAATGTGCTCCCTCTGGGTCTGCTTTGGGAGCTCTGGGAGGATGAGGATTGGGGCTCGGTTTGGCTTTTTTTTTTGCCCACTAGCAACCACACAAGGTGCTCACAGACCACAAGCAACCTACACCATGCAGCCAATGCAGCAGCCATGAGATTATCTCAGTATCTTTCAAGTAAGACTCATCTCTGGGATACTTTCTGTCCGCACTCTGAAACAGTCTTTTTGAGCAGTTAGAACATTATCCTCTTTAGAGGCCCAGCTCAAGAGCTTTAACCCTACGGTCAGTGGTGTATTCCTGAAGTTTTACATCACGGGTAATGAACGAATAACAAATAATTTTAGTAATGACAATACGGATGTCCAGGGGTACTATTATTTTAAGTGTGCTTTAATCCTCCACTCTTGTGCAAGTGTGATCAGATCTGTATGCTGCTCCATGGGGACATCTGTCTTAAAGCCTCTCTGGTCATCCGGACAGTTTTCTTTCAACAGAGCAAGCTACAGCAACTGACAGAATAAATCACTTCCCTTTTGGCCACAGCAGACCGGCGCAGTGCTACACAAGCAAATGAAGGAGCCTGAACTCCACATCCACTCGCTCGTGCTTCAGCTCCAAGATCTAATTATTTCATACATCATTCTGCAAAGACATTCCTCGGACCAGTCCACATGTCCTTTCTGCTATTGGCATAATGATTTTTACTCTTTATTCAAGCCATGAGTATCTTCCTAAAAGCAAAGCACCTGAATTGAGTGACATCTCTGCTCCAAGAGGCTTACAGATGGAGTGGCTGGTCAGAGAAAATGTGGCGAGATTTCTACATGCTTCTTTATTTTTCCCCTGGATGTTTGTCTGAGTGTTATTCATACACACAGCAGCACTAACTGTGCTAGCCTCCGGTTTCTACTCTTTCTTAAACCACCTCCGAAGGCCGCACTGCTTTCCTCGGCCTGACGTGCTCACCTTCCCACTGCCCGTTCCCAGGAAGCCCCGACCCCCTTGCACCGTCTCCTTGGCCGGCTCGGACACGGCCAAAGGAGGAGGCGCGGGTACGGCGGTAAGGGGCGGCTGGGCCCCGCGGAGCCCGGCCTCGGCGGGCAGCCCCGGGGGCTCGGCGGGCTTCTCTCGCCGCGGCGCCGCAGCCCCTCGCTGCGGGCAGTGCGGCAG
>VZSV01000353.1:101058-148318 GCA_013398735.1 Nothocercus julius
CCGCCCCACAGGGCACTCGGCCGGGCAGGGAGGCGGCGGCCGCGGTACCTTGGACAGAGGCGCCGGGCCCCGCGGAGCCCCGTGCGGGAGCGCCACGCCGAGCAGGTAAGTGCAGGAGAGCGGACGGGCGGCTGCGCGCCCCGACGGCCGTGGAGTCCTCGCTCCCCGCCGCCCCAACGAGCCCTCGCATTGCTGGGAGCCCCGATGGCCGCGGAGCTCTCGCCCTCGAGCACCGCCGCCCGCGCCCCGGAGGCGGCCAGAAGCGGCGGCGTGGGGCGCACGAGAGGCGCGGGGCGGCGGCGGCAGCTCTCGCGGGCTCTGCTCGGTTCGGCCCGGCCGGTGCGCGGAAGGGCTCTCCCGGCAGCGGCTCGGACCGCGGGAGCGGGCGGAGGTAGTGCCGCAGGGCGCAGCAGCGCGCACTTTACGCACGCCCTCCTCACAACTTTAAGGCTATTTTTTCCGAAACCAGCGAGCCGGAGAACGGATAGAGGAACGGGGGGTAGGAGCAATGCTGCATGACATGATAGACTGCAAGGCACGGAGGGCTCAGGGCCCCGCGCGTGGGCGGCTCTGTGAGCCGCTCTGCTGCCTGCGCGGGGGCTCGGTCCCTTGTGCTGCCGCCCTGAGCTGGGCACGGCGGCGGCTCCCTCGCTGCAGCGACGCGCAGCACCCGCTGAGCCACTCCCCGCAGCCCTCCCGCTAAGCCCTCTCCAAAGAAAAGCAGCTAGGATTTTTTTTTTTTTTTTTTTCGCTAGTAAGTCTGACAATGCACCTCGCGGCTATCTGAGCGAGCAACTTTGAAGTTATCTTGAATTCCTCCAGGATTTTCTCTTGTGTCAGCTTTTTCCCTGTCCGGTATTAGGCACATTTAGGATTGGGTATGTCGCTAAGCTGGCAACACTTGAACCACAGACAAAGCTTGAGCTCATCCCCTGACAGAGACAAGCAGAGTTTAGGCTGACACTGCCATCAAACTCTCTTTGTGCTGCTATGATACAGCCATGCAGGGCTGTTATCAATAACACTGCCCAGGAAAACAGAACCAAAGATGGACTTTGGGCTAATGTGATAATTATTGCAGTGTGACCAAAAATGTAAGGCAAGAAAGAAGGAATTAAGGAAATAAGGATAAGGAAATAAGAAATAAGGTAAGAACAAAAGCTTCAGTGAGAATATTATGAAGTAAGATTATTCCTTTGGGGGAAAAGGCTTCAGGGACTCTGAAGACAAATGGTTGCTTTGCATTCAAACACAGGAGCTGAGGCTAGTACCTCAACAATAAGGCAAGCCATGGTCTTCCAGGAGTTACAGAACATGCCCATTATTTGAAATATTGTGAAGTGTTGTTAGAAACTCACTGATATGTGATGAAATTTGCATAGTACATGAGAGGGAGCTGAGCAATGCAGTGGGTTAACATGGCCTTTCAGCAAGGGAAATAGTCCCTCATCTGTGTCAAAATCCCAAACAGATGACAGATCAACACTAATATGGTATGTGGCTTACTGCAGTGCCCTGGGGACATCTTTTAACTTTATACAATCTACTTCACAACACATGGCACCACTGGCAGCCAAATCAGGCCAGGAACTATATAGGATGATCAGTGGCCGTGTACCTACTCACAGCACTGAGTCCAAAGGACTGAAATAGCCAAGGTGGCTCCTTGAGAAGGGAATAATACACAACCCTCCTCTCTAACTAGAACTGTTCACCTCACTTTCATACACTCTGCATTTTCATACGATTCTTCTTAAAGGCACTGTAGAAATAAATCAAGTGTCCTGCCTTTATAGTCCCAAGAGTTTCATAACAGAAATACATTCTTTTCTACTTAGTCAACAGACATTTACTTTTGTATTTTGCACATCTGCAGTGCAAAGTAATTTAAAAAATCTGTCTGCACAAATAGAAGCTATTCAGCATTAACTGTGCCATCATAACTGAAGGACAATTTCTTAGCGTGGGCATTACTGCATGTGACAGTGCAGCTTATTATGGCACGAAGAAGGACTAAAGCATCTACAGAGGCGAAAAGAAGGATAAGTGCAATACCTGGCAGGAACAAGAGGAAGGATTTGCTCAGTCCCAGATTCTGAGCTCTCCCATCACTCCGCAGCCCAAGGAGCGCAGCCGCCCAGGGACCACACACACCCTTCAGCCCCTTGTGCACAGGGCTCATCCCCACCGAGCCTCCGTCCCCTCGCCCTGCACAGGTAACAGCGCTTCCCTGTTGCCATTACGTGCAACCGTGCAGTGATAGATATATTTAAAGACTGGTGCTCTCAGTGGTAAAGGGAGGGTATACAAGGACCTTAGACAGATAATTGCAGCCTTTCTATGACCTGTGTTGACATAAGGATATCCAAAAGAAAGTCACCTCCTTCCTCCAGCTAATGAACAGGACAAACCCAAGTGCAGAGCACAGCAAGATACATTGCAAAGTAAATTAGAGTGACAAAATAAGCCATGTGCAGAAGGGAATATTGATGAGCATTAGACAGTTCTGGATAAAGAAATTTATAGCGAAATTAGACAAACAGAATGTCAGAGTAACCTCCACAGGGCTTAATTCAGTAATTTTGAAAGCAATACTTCCATTTCCCTTCAGCTTTGGATTCGGAAGCTTCTGTGTATGCTTGCACAGGGAATAATCCCCATGTACATTTTGATTATAAATAATGGGGACTGACTGGATTTTAAATCTTTTCTTTTTCCAGAACTGAGGCGTGAGGCTCTGTAAGTGCCCCCAAGTGGCTTCAATTTCTGTCCTCAACAAAAGATATCAAAAGAAATGCAAGAATGCCTGTCCTAGAAAAGCCCATGCAGAAGAAGGAGAAAGACATGTGCAGTAAAAATGAGATGGTAAGTAGCTGTTTCCAGGAAAAGAAAAAAAAATAAGAAAAAAAAATGATTGAAGGTAAATGACTTTTGACAGATGATAGTAAAACTGCTTACTACTGTAAATGTAAGATAAATTAATTTAAAAGTTACTGTAAAACAAGCTCTGTTCCAGAGCTAACTTCTTTATTTCAGGGAACATCAGTTACTTTGCAGTATTTTAAAATGGGGAACTTCGATCTAATGTTAGTAGCCAGAGTTAGCATATAATTATTTCTTATCAGTGCAGATATATCAGACTATTCCGCAGGATTCATTTCTAGTGTACAGCTAAAGTTAGTCATCTAAACCCCTTGGGTTTAAAGCATTTCTCATTAGCAGAGCCATGAAATTAACAGTAATCCTGCCCAGAAAGATAGGGTCAAAACAAGGTGTCAACAAAAATACTTTGGGGAACATCTATCTCCACCAACGAAAAAAAACAATGACAGAAGAGACACGTCCTCACTTTTTTTCCAAGATCTAAGATTTGCATCTTCATTAATAACATGTATTAATTTTACAACACTTCTTTATAAGTATCTGTGATCTTCAGTGTCTGAATAGGAAAACATAATGCAGCACTGATTTTTCCCATGTATGGCAAAAGGCAGAGCTGGAATTTGAAGTCAGAGAGAGCTCATTCCTCAATTTTTGTTCAAACTACCTCCCCCTTGCCCTTAGGAGTGAGAACTGTCTCTGAACCTGCCTTGACTGCTCTGCTCTTTCCCTAAGTATCCGTTGCTGACTGCTATTAAAGACTGCCGGGCTAGGTAAGACTTTGGTTTCTTCCAGGACATCCTTTTTTATACATGTTGGCCCTGACATACAGCAATCAAAATCAGCACCTAATCTGAACCAATATATTACTCCAAAATACTGTATTCATAATATTCCTTCTGCCTATCTACAGAAAAACAAAACAGAACAAAAGCTAGGACATTTTGGAAACTATTTACTAATCTGTTTTTTTGTTTTGTTTTTGTTTTATAATTAGACAGTGCCAAAACTTCCAGTTCCGCCACTGCAACAGACCTTACACATGTACCTACATTGCATGAAACACTTGGTGCCAGAGGAGCAGTTTAGCAAGACCAAGGTTATTGTGGAACAATTTGGAGGTTCAGGAGGCCTAGGGGAATCCTTGCAACAAATCCTTGAGGAAAAACGGGAAAAGACAGCAAACTGGGTAAGGAAATGCAGATTAGAAAATCAATCACTTGTGTTGGAGGATGTTCATTTATGAGCTATTGGTGATATTCCATACATAATCACTGCTTTCTGCAGTGATTTTTAAATAGGTCACTATAAAAGGTAAGATCCTCTATAAGGGAATTAATGTTTCATACTTATTAAGCAAACAATGACTTTTGACTTTGCAAACAATGTCAAAATCCATATCATTATTAAGTCAGGTCAACAGTTCATTGAGATAAATGAAGGAATTTATGCACCTAAAACTCAGGTATCAGCTTGTCTGCAAGAAGTGCTATATTACATTGTTTGGATGTAATTCCAGATTTTTCCTTAAATCACAAGATTCAGATTTTTTTTTTTTTTGAAAAGAAAAATATATTGTGATGGGGCTATAAAAAGTGCTCTGTATACACGTCCAGCCAAATCTCTGATTCAGTAAAATTATTCTGGACTATAATTATTTTATGTAGGAAGTATTTTTTTTAAAAAAATAAGACTATCATTTACCACAATATACTATACAGTTTCTTCAAAGCATTCTCTTTATAGAATTTGTCTGCTATATGCTATTATAAAACATATATACACTATATATAAAACATATCCTGCTTCCCAAGACATATATTCTGCTTCCCAAGAAAGGAAAATTAAATATCTGTAAATAAAACAGATTTGATCATTGCAGTCACAATCCATCCTGCCTGTAGCGACCATGTTAAAATATGCCAGTTGAAAGTTAGAAAGACTGCTTTTATTGAAGTCATCGTGTCCCACAAAGCAAGAGACACAGCAAGTTGTTTCATGGATTCACTGAAATCTTGCAGCTTGCTGCTAACATCAGTGAAGCTCTTCCTTACCTCTCCAGGGGCATGATCCAAAAGAAACAATCACATTTGTGCTATAATCAGAAAAAAAAAAAAAAAAAAAAATCTACAGTGTTTATAGGAGAGCTTTTGTTTTAGAAGTGGTGCTTATTTTATGAACTACTTGCTGCTGTAGTGTGAGGGCCTACTAGATACCACCCAATTAGTTTTTGTTATTCATCTTAGAGAACTTCATGGTTTTGGTGACTAAATTAAACATTTCTTAAATAAGATAGAGCTCCTGATTGCCACTACCAAGACAGAAATGTACATTTAATGGCTTACAACATCGAACTCATAAGGGAAGCATCTATAAAAGTTTTCTGAAACACTTCAAGTTCAAATTATGGTCCTTAAAATTAAATAGCTGCTTCTTAAGATAAACTACAAAAGTTATAATTTGGATTTTAACTCGTCAACCCCTATCCTGTTCCCTTCAAGACTCCACAGAATGTGAGGGAAGCATCTGTTCTAACAGCAATGAAATATCTCAGAGGAAAACTTTTTCAACAGATGCATGCATTCATAATTATTTTTGCATAATTCGGTTGTTTATAGATACTATATGCAAAGCTTGCCTGCTAAACTTAGACAGCCCACCTCAGATCAAGAGATCTTTTTAAGAAATCCTCCATTTTCCAGACAATGATTCTTCAAACTCTGCTCAGACATAAAGAAACACTTTTACCATACTTCTATGCTTTCAAGAAAAAAAAATAGAAATTTAATGTGTGTCCGCCTGGGTTAAGCATCAGTAATTTGCATTTGCATCAGTGGGCACAAAAGTGGATTCTCCGGAGACCCTCTCCACATGTCTGTGTCTGCAGGACCAAGCCACTCGGAAATTTTTTCCTCACTCTGTGTTCAGCTACCCCGTGATGGTATTTGAGGGCTAATAGAGCATTATCGACAAATATTTGCAGCCCCATGAGGAAACCACTAGCCACCACTAGTAAAATTCTATTTCCTGATATATATCAAACACTCTTCAGGACTCAGTAGTTAGTGTGTTGTACTCAAAAATTTGTGTTGTTGCAGAGAGAAACAAAAAAAATATATATTAAAACTACCATATTATGGGAGTTGTTTCATTTTTAATGGAACACAACGTAAATTGCCACTAACTAAAAAATAGGATTATGGAATTGCAGCTGATTTCAGCTCAGGTCAGAAAGCCTGGACTGAAGAAGCTCGGTGGGTCCATTAATCAGAGCCCTGATAGAGAAGGCACCAGGCACTTCCCGCACGCAGGCTGCCTTTCCATGGCTGTAACATCTTCTGTCCCTTCCCTTAGGTGTTTAACTACTGGCTGGATGACATGTACCTCAACAACCGGCTAGCTCTTCCAGTCAATTCTAGCCCAGCGATTATTTTTGCTCGTCAGTGTTTCAAGGATGTAAATGACCAGCTGAGGTAATGTACTAAGACCTTGCAGCTTTTGTAAATGAAAGAATATTTTAAATACATTGCTTTGGCAAAGAGACAATCAAAACTCATTAAAAAATAAGGGCTATTACCTTTAAATGATTCCGCAGTAGGCCCTGCTGGCTGAGGGCACTGTTTCTGGAGTTACTTATACTGAAATTCTGAAGTAAAAGTGTCATTACTATAACATTTATTGCACTGGAAAAAAAAATGCAAACTTATTTATCATTTTTTAAAGAAATATTCACAAAGCAATTCTTTGTATGACTGAAGTAAACCACTTCTTGCTGGGAAAAAGAAATGCAAATTCCTGGCATGTTGTTCAAAGAAAAACAATCTTTAGTATACCCTCACCGCAACTCCTACTCACCCTGCACACCGGAAAGATCACACTAGCACTGAACTGTCTCTTTGAGGTGCCCTGAAAGCAACCAGAAACAGCGGGAGGGAAGAAAGAATTCAGAAATCATCCCTCCCCTCTACCATGATTTCCATCAGACTCCTTGTTCCCAGTCCCTGGGTTGACCTCTATACTTTTAAATGTTATGGGTTGTTAGAATCATTTAAAAAGTGAAAAGGTAAACAAGTTGCCAAGAATATAATACACCTCTCCAGACACCCTTAAAAAAGGATTTCATTTTTTAGCCCTTGCCAAAACATTTTTGCATTTTAAGCAGTAAAACAGATCAAATCTACCTACATATATAGTGCAATTTTCTCTTTGCTTTTAGCACTCTCCAGCTGCTCATCACAGAAAGAATTAGCTGCACATGAATTTATGCTATTATAAAACAGCCAGAACCTTGAAGACGATATGTGTTATTTTAACATTTTACATAGACAGCCAATGGATCTTTGTACTTTACTTTAAATGTAACCATAAACGCTTCTATTCATTACTGACTAAATTTATTGTGCACACGGCTTTCTATAAACCTCTGCTTTGCATTTTCTAATGCATATACCATAACCAGGAAACATTTTTCTCAGGGCCTCCCATTCAGAACCAGTGTAAATGGGCAGTGTCAGGAAATAATACACCTGTCCACAGCTCTGCAGAAAGAGTATCTGCTTAGGACAGGAAGTACTCTAATAAATGGGACAGCTTATGAGTGTTCATATCGAAACCCAGTGTTGAGGATCCTGTTAAATATTCAGCGTCTGCTCCCATTCTTTAAATAACTGCTTTCAGGCTTCCTCCTGGGGTAGTTTTGTTTAACCATTGCTTGAATGTTTGCTAGTATTTCATATTTCTCTTTATATAAATTAATTTTGGGTGGGTGGGGTGAAGGGGCTCTTCCCGCCAAGTCTGAGGACTCTCTCCTTATGCTGCCTAATCAATCATTCAGGCTCTCCTCTGTCTCTTGGAGATGGCCCAATGTTGCTGAATGATGAAAAACCTGATGTCACTTCTGTCTTGTGCTTGCAGGTTTGCTGCCAATCTCATTTCAGGAGTGCAAGACTATAAGGCTTTACTGGACACGTAAGTAACTTGACAGGCTTGCGGCTGTTTGGAGCTTCAGCACGCCTTGTGCTGATTCCGAGGTGCTCCGACATGCCCGCAGTTGGGCTGCATGGGGCCGCACAGGCTTTCAGGAGGGTGGGGATGCAGCATGGCTGCTTCAGTGCTTTTTCATGGGCTTTCCATTTTATTACTGCAGTCTAGTGGGTCAGAAAAGGGTTTCTGATGGGTGGTAGTCACTGTTTTCAAATGTGCAATTCAGCCCCAAGTTTGCCTACAAACCTCTGGAGATTACTCCAAGAAACGTGTGCTCCCTGGCCCCAGGCAAAGCCAATGTCCTCAGGTATCTGAGAACTGTCAGGCTGGGCACTCTCTCACAGATACTGCACCCTATGTTTTGAATATTAGCTCCCCACCCCTCCAGAAAGAAAGAATTACATGCCAGGAGGAAAACACCTTATCACAGGCACTCAGGTTCAGAAGCTAATAAAAATAATTCTTTTTTTTTTAAAAAAAAGCTGATTATTATCTTTCTGGGCATAAAGAGGGCAGAGGGCCGGCCTGACTAACATAGCTTGTAACAGCATTTAAGAAGCTTCACTAACTGTTTCCTAAAATTACTGCTGACATCATTGCTCTCTGATGAATAAAAATAATGGGGAGCTGAGCACAACGGACACAGAACTGAGTGGAGGAGGTGTTGCTTTCCTCTCTGAAGTACAGGGTACTTACATCATATGCTACAGACAACACTTACTTGGATGTAAGGCAAAATCTCTATTAAATATCATAGTTTTAACCTTTATGAACTAAATAAAATAGAAAGGGGCTGCTCAACTTTTCAGTTCAAGTCTGACAGTTTCTCCGAAAACAGAGAAGAGGTACATATTTGAGTACATAAACAAGAACATCTGCTGTGGTCCAAGAAACGCCATGGAACTGCAAAGCCCGTCAGTGACATATCGTGATGTGCTACTGCACACTAACGTAGTTCACTGCCTCTCTATATGATAGCATCTAAGATAAGAAAGCACATTACTTAACCAAAGGATAATTTAAATTCTTATTATTTGGACCTCATTTATCTAGATCCAGAGACTCCTCTGATCACATTTGTCTGCCTTAGATCAGTAGTTATTTAACTCCTCACTACAGTGTGCTCATAGTTACTGATATTTGCTTATGACTCCTCTGTTTCCTCACTATAATTACATTTTCAACTCCTTATGCCACTGGCAAAGCCTCTAACTGTTACGGTACTCCTAGCTTCTCGTGGCCCTTTCAACATGCAGCATGCACAAAACTCCACCTGCACAGATACTCCATACAGGTAGCAGGACTAAGTATTTCAAATAAAGCCTAACTTGCTCACATAATAAGAACTTAGACAAATATATACTAAATTACTGCCAATTTTGGGAGTCCAGTTAGAGTTAATAACCCATTCCTTGACTGCTGTAATCACCGATTGTCTAAATCCGTCCTGCTAATTCACTATTTCCAATCATCATAGATGATTTTTACCACGCCTGTAGCAACATTGCCCAATCATGATCTGAGACGCATGTGATAAACAATGCATTAAATAAAGTAGATGTCTGCATTATGTGAAATGTGGGAGAAAGGAAACAGTAATAGCCCTATTCTGTTGATGAGGAACCAAAAAAAAAAAAAAAGTGACTGTAAAATGAAGTGATACAAAGTTTCACAGGGCAGCAACTGGGTAAATATTCCTGTTTTAAAAGTTCTAACAGTTTAACAAGATAACTTAGTATAAAGCAGGATCCAGTACAAGCTGTTTCACAGTAATCCTCCTGGCGTGTCTCTGCCCTGTCCCTCTCTAGTTGATGGGAGGCATAGTCCTCTTTTGCTAAAGGAAAACTTCACCACAAGATCTTCTTCTATCTGATGCCCCTGCAGCCTCTCCCAAACAACAGTGCTCCTGCTGCAGTGTCAGCAGCATACTTTACAATCCATAACCATAACTGCAATAACACCTCTGCATTGTCCGGCCTGTTCCATCCATCAGGCATGATCCACTCTAACTGCCCTAGGCCACGCAAGTCTTCTGTGATTGGTACTAAATTTCACCAGCACTTCTGCCTAAAGTGCTACATCTTTTCCAGCACTTCTGCTGATTTTCATCTGGCCAAGTTTCAGGGCTACCTTCTAAGCAGGCTTCCCACTCACATCGTAGAGCAGTTCATGACCTGTTACTCTTTCCATTTCCACAAGATGATAATGCAATTGCTTAATGAATATGCATGAGGCTGCCAGGAATGATGTATTTAACTTTGGTATGGGAATTCATCTATTTCTCTTATAACTGTAATCTTGTTTTATTATTCAATTTGTGTTATACCTGATCTAATTGTAATAGAACAAAGGACAGATTAGATTTCTTTTCCTTTCTGTCTCTCTCTCCTCTTTTCCTCTGGCTTTGTTTTTCCCCGTCTCTCTCTCCAGCCATGCTTTACCTGTTGATTTTGCTCGTGGACAGCTGTCTGGTCATCCTCTCTGTATGAAGCAATACTATGGACTCTTTTCTTCCTATCGTCTTCCAGGACATACCAAAGACACTCTTGTGGCCCAGAAAAGCAGTGTAATGCCAGAACCTGAACATATCATTGTTGCTTGTAACAATCAGGTAAACGGGTGCTCTTTTTTTTTTTTTTTTTTTTTTTTTTAAATACCTTTCTATGCTCCTCAGTTGGCTTAAATTCACTCACAAGCAACCTAATCCAATCACTGCCCAGAAACACAATTAGCGTGCTACATACAACCTCACTGGAGCCTTGTTTGGTTCTTACCAATGATTCACTGTCAACATTTCCAAAAGATGCTTCTGCAGCATTTTTGTCCTTAGCCCACATTATGTTCTGAGTACACTGATGCAGAAAGGAGGAATGTGGCAGAATTCATCTGCTTTCTCATTCAAACGAAAATGTTTATTAAACAAGGAGAAAACCACAAAAGAAAAAAAAAATCTATTAGAGTGCATTTGCTGGAAATGCTCATCTCTTGACAGATAAGTATGGACATACAATGCATGGCACATGCAGCACCAGCCCTTGCAGGGGTCCCTAATCTTTGTCTGCACAAGTTCAGACAGGTAGAGGCAGAAATGCTGAAGCAGTAGAGGGGAAGTCTGCCAGAGCAGTTAATGCTGCCAGGCAGCAGAGCATCTTGGCTGGGCAGAGCACATGCACATGGCTCTGTACTTGCAGTACCTACAGACCCCTCTAAAGAAGAAATGGATTCTGGCAAGTCCCTTCTCCACAAAAGCTTCTTCTTTACCTCAAGAGGAAGTTTGTTAGGCTATTTTTAAACAAATAATACCCTGGAAATTACTTACATGCTTCCTGACTTTATCTCCTCACGCGTTTTAATTCTTACTCAAATAACATATGCTTTATTTGACTCTGATACCAAATCCTCTACAGCCACTGGAGCTCCCCCAGTGTGAAAGCGGTGGGGTGAGGCCTGAGCCAGTCCCAAAGTTGGTGCCCTCCTTTGCCTTCAGGTCTGGCTCTCCTGGCAGGACTTCAGCAGCTCACGGAGATCCAGGCTAAGGCGAGGTACTGCTTAGCAGGGGCTCCATTCTACCAATTTGCAACTGTTCTTTTGACTTCTGCTGTTCCTTTGCAGTTTTTTGTTTTGGATGTTGTCATTAATTTCCGTCGTCTCAGTGAGGGAGACCTTTTCACTCAGTTACGAAAGATAGCCAAAATGGCAGAGAATGAAGAGGAAAGGTTGCCCCCAATCGGCTTACTGACGACAGATGGAAGAACAGAATGGGCACAGGCCAGGACGGTCCTTATGAAAGGTTAGCAGCAGTAATCCCAGCTTTCTCTTCTTCATCTTCTTCCTCCTCTTCCTCCTCACCATCATTGCCTTTTCTTTGCTGGCAGTGAGCCTTACAGCAAATATATGACTGAAAGTGCAGTCTCACTGCCTAACTTTTCTACCAGGAAGAAACTCAGTGCCTGTAAATGTTCAGCTGTAACTTACAGAGAAGCAACAGGCATGGTCTGCTCGCTTGGCTGTGTGTGTTCAAGTGTTATGCCATGTAAATGCCTCTTGCTCCATTCTCTGTTTTTCATCACATTACATCAGATTTTGTGATTTGTCTCTTTCTTCATATCCATTATGCACCAATGGGAATCACACATCCTCTTATTTTTTAGCAACTGTCTGACATTTTTAATCTCATCTAAGTTATCTAAAAGTTGAGCATCTATTGAAGCTAGTAGTTTACTCTCTGTAGTAAATAGAGAAAGACAGAAACTAATGCATCCAAATCATAAACGAGTACCTAGGAAAGGTGCAACCCACCATTCTCTGGGGACAACCACCTGTCTCTTCTGATAGCAGGCTGCACTTAGCATTCTTGAATGTCTTGGATGACAGGTGATGATAATGAGTGGGATTTTTCTCCTCTATTACTTCACATCTTGTAATATTTCACCTTGAAGTTAACTGGTGTAAACTCCCTCTTTTATGCCACTTCAGATGACCTAGGTATTAATTTTACCTCTCAGAAAAACATTAACTCACCTCTTTATCTCACTCAGCCATGCTATAGAAAATACTACTGTTTTACCAATGCCCTGGAATATCTACAACCTGTCAATAGTCTTAAAATATTTTTAGCATCCCAAGGAAGTTCTTCCCTGTTTTTATTCAAATTTATCTATGCTTACAGTTACTTTATACATACTTCATACATATGCAGTTCTGACCATTACTACAGTTTAACAGTAGAAACTGGATATAATATTACCTCTTTTAAAAACTGCATAGTCTATAATTAGTGTGAGTATGTATTAAACCTTTCACTGAAAAAAGGTACCACACCACAAGGCATAAATCAGAAGACTCTCTGGCCTTCTTGAAACACGTATGTTTGAAGAACTGCACAGCACATATACAACAGCACTTTTCTCATGCTCAATCAGTTTATATCGCAGTAACTTCAAAGGAAGTTAACTGAGGAAATATCATGTTTATTCCAGTAAAATGATGAGCTCCCAACCCAAAGCGATTTGCAGCAGATGACACTCTTAAACCAATTAATGTTTGTATTGATGAATTCTGGTACAATGTATTTTCCCACAGCTAAAAGCACTCAGAAACATTGTCTCTGTAAGAGACTTGACTCCAAGGACCCTTGTAGCCAGCCTCTCTTAAAGCAATGGGATCCACTCTGTGGACAAGGAAATCAGATATTCAGGACTGTCAGGTTTGATTCAACTCATCAGTGCTAAAATCTGTTCAAGAATGTCACTTCTCACAGGTTCTCCTGGGTTGGCACTGGAAGCTATTTCTCCAAAATGCTCGGCAATAAAAGGGCTAGTCTCAGTAGAAACATACTCATGTTCTAATCAATAGATATTTAACTGTGAATACCTAGAGAGTTTATTTTGGAGGTGGATTAAAGACCTGATCACTGTATTCCATGGAATCTCCTGAATTTCATGGAAGTATCACGAGCTTCCAAGAACCTCTATTAGAAAATATCATTAAAGAAAAAGCGAGAAAATCTTTTTTCAAAATCATACTCTTCTATAGAAAAAAAAATTTTTTTGGTTTAAGTCAGGAACACTTTTGCTTCATTTTTGGTTTGTACTTTTTTGTTCTCATACCTGTTTCTCACTCAACTTTTAATTTGCACATTTGCAGAGGATACTCTTTCACACACCTAGTGTTTCATTCATTCTTATTGCTCCCTACCCACAACAAATAACTCATCCTTTGATCACAATGTGCTTCCAACAGAGCAATAAAATTACCAGCTGTTTTAACCAGTACCAGTTTTGCAGCCAGTAAACTCAATTTTGCAAATCAGTGAATTCAACAGAGCAGTTACAATGCCAAAAGGACGAGTGGTATTTTCAGACCATCACTTTCTTAGCACTTACTTTGACCTGGAAAGTTCTCTAACTCGAATATAAATCTGTGAGTCATTCTCAATGTGCAGAAAACAAAACAAAACATAAGATTTAAACAATACTGATAGTTGCTTTTCACTCTCTAAGCCTGTACATGATAATAACTGTTTCATTTTTAGGCTTCCCCCTCTGCCTCCTTTTATTTTGCACAACAGGAGAGAAACAGATTCCTGTATTTTAGTGAAAACTGAGATAGACACCTAAACATTTATTTTCAAGCCATGTCTTTAAGTAAAGCAGTGATTGCCTTGTAACTTGCAGCAAAATCACATTAGTAATCCTAGATCATCTTAAAGAAAAAAAAAAAGAAAAAGAAAAATAGATAAAACTAGCAGAAACAGCTCTAAAATGGCTGTTTCTAGATTACTTGGCATTTGTCAAAATATTCATTTCAATGAAGAAGGGAACCAACTCCGTTGTATGGCTGGAAAAAAATCCTGCACTAGCAAGTATCCCAGCAGAGTGATGTGTCTTCCATAATCAAAGTAGGGATCCCATCTTGGACCACTCAGATTAGCAAAGGTCCTCTGTTAAATAGTATGACGATGTTCCACATGCATACATGGATATTAACATATCTTTTTAAAATGACTGTGGTAAAACATTCTTGTGACAATAACAGGGAGAAAGAAAAGAGTCCAGAGGAGCAATGTGAGATGGAAGGAGTCTGTCTACACTTGTTCCTGGAAGAGAAAAAAAAGGATGGTTTGGAAAGGAGGTGCCCCATACAGTGCTCTGCAAATGTCATGAAGGGGACACATACGTGGGCTTGGATAAATCCAGAGGTAGCAGATAGGTCCTTTAGCCTGAAGAGATCTCAAATGAATTGTAACAATCCCAGCCCTACCTGGTTTATAATTATTTTAACTGCAGAAGTAATCCACTCTTCTAAACAGAGAAAATGTGTAAGGAACTGAGTTTCTACTAATGTAAGGAGGATCACACAAGGCACAGTGCATCTGAATTTGTCCCAGGGCATTCTTCTTATGTTTTGGTATTAAAAAAACAGCAACTAAACAAAAACAGACTTGCCAATTCAATGCAGCTGTGTGCATTGTAAAGAAAAGAAAAAAATATATATCTTGCAGGACTTCAGGCTTTTTCTGGTGCTTTTCCCTCTGTTTCAACTCCTTCTGGAAATATTTTTTCTCATCCCAAGTCATGGTTCACAAATCCTTGTGCAGTTCACTGTCGGCTTTACACGAGATTCTTGTCAGTGTTTGATCAACCTTTCCCCAACCCCCTACCCTCCTGCAAGGGCATGTTTGTGATAGATTCCTATTTCCAGCAGAGCTTCCTTATATTCACTCTAATATGTTGACTCAAGCTACCCTAAAGCCGTATGTCAGAATAAGGGCTTCATATTTGTGTGGGCAGCAGCCACAGTGAAACATATATAAAATCTATCTGATAATATAAAGCAGAATGCTAAGCAAACTGTAGCAGTTTGTAAATCACTATCCAACCAGTCTTTCCTTGAAGAGGTCCATCCCCAAACTACCTGAAGCCAACGAATATGTGGCCATTTCCATCCTTGAGGATCACTTCAGACTTTGTGTTGATGTACCCATAGCATCAATGAAAGAAATACCATAACCGCTATCAGCTCTGCAAGTGCCATACGCTAAAAGGGTTCTGTGGCTAAGGAGCGGGGACATTTCTCCCTCATAAAGCTCCTGAACGCAATGCAGTTTGCAGAGACAATGTTTCACATGTTGCAGGGAGATACAGAACCCTGGTAAGAAGGGAGCTCATAAAGCTTACCCTATCTACCTGCACCAGGCAGGCTCTGGTTTTAGTGGGCTGCAAGTTGCAGCCTCTGTTGCTGTGCTCAAGGGTTCCCTGTCCCACAGGCTCCACTGCGGCCCTTCTGGCACTTTGGCTTCCCAGTTGCCAACGCTTCCCTGCAGGCGCTGCTGGACAAAGACAGACAGTGCCTTACACTAACCCACAGCTCGCTTCTTTCTCAGCCAGGTCTATCACCCCCCTCCTTCTCCTGCCTTCCTTTTTGTTTCTTGCTTTTTTATATATTTATTTTTACTCCAGAGTACCTGGAGAATTAGTCTGGATGACAAATATATAACTTTTATAGCTCCTTATTAACTTATTTTACTGATTTCTAGGAGGAACATTTTTTCTTATTTTAAAAATACAGTCAAAAATGAAAATCTTTGCTTGTTCAGAGGATGGAACTGTTCTTCATATTTGCAAAATCTAAAAACATGCACATTTTGGAAAGACTCCATATGTTAAATACAAATTTGAATTGTTTAATTTTAAACATTTTTCTATTTCTTCAACTAAAATCATCTCCCAAATTCCATACAGATCTGTTGATCTTAGCACAGACTTGAAAGAAGCTTTGATCAATCTGAATACACATCTTCAGCTAATTACATTTTCAAACACAAATATTTTCACCAAATACTAGCAAAAGCAACAGATGAAAGATGAAAGATGACATGTTAAGAATGGAAGGATTTTTAAGTTAATGTTCGAAAGCCTTTTTTTATTTGATCTTTTAAACCACCATTTAACAGCAATTCATGATGTTTTATGCCTTTGAACAGAAGTCTGTTACAGGTTCTACACTTTTCCCCTTTCAGCCAAAAAACAGATTAAATGCTCACAATTAAATACTTCACACACCTCAAATGGGCCCTCAAAAGCACAACAAACCTTTACTTTCTCAATATTTCTAAGTTAAAGAAACTGAGACAAAAAAACTGGTAAATACATCGCAACTAAGGGAAAAAGTGCTGAAGTCAATGTAAAAATAGCCTTTGGAGTCCATGTGTAAAAGCAGGAGAAACAGGATATGAAAAAGCAGCATGGACAGAGTGCCAGAAAAAGCACTTAAGTATTTAAAAGTGCATCAGTGACAGTGGGAAGGGGAGCATGGCAGCCCACAGTTTTTGGTAATATTACATTGAAAACGGAAATCTCACAGATTTATCCACTAATGTTCCCTTCCTTGTAATATACTCAGTTCAGGGCTATTTCTTTAAAATACATGAAATGATCAGTGACAGGGCGGAGATCCTTGTCCACAAAAGGGGTTTTACTGGAAGAACAGCACAAAACCAATATGGGCTCTGCTGTTTCACAGAGGATACTGTTGCTATCTGCAAGGGCTGCAATACTGCCATGGTGTAGCCATAGTATGAGCTCTGAAACTGTATATTCCCCATGCCCTTTCTCCAGCTGTTACATAAAAATTAAGTATTTCTGGCTTTAAAAGTAACATGGCTCTATTTTGCAACATAATTACTTTAGGAAATTAAAGGTAGAACAAAAAAGTGGATATTACTGAATTCCATGAAAGAGATGCAGATATATTATAAAAGTTAACACATCAATTCCTTGGTGCAACATTTCCTTGCACCCAGGCGTTCTGCTCTTGGCAGAACTCTGCAGAGACAGTAGCTCAATGCAGAGGCAAGGTGAGCTCTCAAAGGCTGTGCATGACAGCAGGGCTCCCTGGGCAGGGCTGAGGGCAAATGTGAACATCTCGCTGTTTTGTCCCCAGACTCCACTAACCGTGACTCTCTCGACATGATTGAACGGTGCATATGCCTGGTGTGCCTGGACAGCCCAAGTGGCGTGGAGCAAAATGACACAAACAGAGCACTGCAACTGCTCCACGGGGGAGGCTACCACAAAAACGGGGCCAATCGTTGGTATGACAAACCTATGCAGGTAACAGCCTCACTCTGCTACAGTACTTGCATGCGACAAGGGACTTCCGCTGCCCTGGGGCAGAGGCCACTGTGACTTAAGTGGGAGAAAGAAGAAGGTGGCATGAGAACAAGTCGAGGAGGCGTTGGCGTTGAGAGCAGAGCTGTTTGATGGCTGCCAGCCAGAGCAGGCAGGGGAGGCAGGCACACCTGCCGCCTTGCAAGCACTGGGGGGCCTTTTCCAACACCTCCACCTTCCGTGACATTGACCTTTTCACATGAGGAGCTAGATACATAGAGAGATGGACAGACAGGGAGGTAGACAGCTGATAGTAACAGCAGGCATTTACTTCTGCTCAATTAAAAGGTAGAAAAAAAGCTGGACTAGGAACTTAAAACAAAGAAGCAAAACAGAATAGCTTTCTCTGTTCTCTCTCCTCACACTGGTTCCTGGGGCCCTAGAAATACTACTGTTTACAATCCAGCATGTGCTTAAGCTAGCATTAGGTTCTCACTTAACAGACTCTTTATTCATTTAATGACATTCTTGTCAAAGCTTTCTTGGAAGTGCTGATTTCTCAAGCTGTTTTCCCAATCACATTTTGATTGTCAGATTTGAAAGTGTCACACTGTTATTTTCACATTTTGCAGTAGACCCAGGGTGAAACAATGTATTAATCTTCATCTGTCAACACTGGTGACACCTTATGAAAAACTGAAAAAAACTCTGACTGATACACTGCTTGCGCAATGCTTTTTGCTCTCGCCATACCTAAAAGCATCAACATGTTAAACTAATTTTACTTGCATCAGCCACCCCAGTGCAAATCTATTTCAGTAGTCATTCCTGATTTATGCCACAGTAAATGAATTATTAGCAGACTCAAATGTTTTATTTTTTAAAGAATGAACCATTTGTCATTAATTAGACTCCTCTGTTATTTGAAGGGCCACTAATAGAGAGGTTTCAAACAAAAGACAATAAACATTTACTTCCTATTCACTATCAAAAGGAGGCAGAAAGGAAATACATTAGCCCAGTGTACGTCAGGGATTCACCCGACCAGAGGTATTCAGGCTAGTCATAGATCAAAGGTAAAGAGAAATTCTTAGGAAGGGGAAAATCCTATTTTTCTCCATGCAAACACAGATTATATAGGAATTTCCCACAGTAAGGTTTGTTTTTTCCCTCCACATTCTTCTCTAATTGTGCAGTGAGGCAGCACAATGAAGAAAGTCCAGGTAAAATGTTTTGCACCACATAAAATTCATCCCCTATGAGAATCTTTATCAGACCTACTAGGAACCAGGGAGGCTGGATGCATCAGGGTGATACAAGTGTACAGTGAGTTGAGTGGTAGGAGTCCAGCCAAAGGTAGTTTAAAAGAAGTGAAAAAAAATACCAGAAAAAGTACAAGAAACATGTGAGATAAGTTGAAGTTTGGTCGCAGATATCTGTTAGTGTTTGGGATGCAAAAATAACCAACTGCATGGGGCAGATCAGTGAACTAGAGTGGGTTAGGTGCAACCAGTTAAACCAGTAGGTATGCAATGAAATTAGGAAGGAAGCAAGGAAGAGGGAAATGAAGAAATCACACACACACACACACAAAAAAAAAAAAAAAGATGAAGATGAATCAGGAGAGTGAAACAAACCAGGAAAAAGATACTGAATATGGATCAATTTGATCATTTTATAGGATACTTGCAATAATAAAATGTGATCCTAAGCAACTTGCCAGGTACAAAAGTCTTCTGTTCCCTCCCAGATGCTGAAGGAGAAGCCTTTCCTGTCTTTCTAGCGTCAGGAATCTCTACCATAAAGGCAGATAGTAAACCCAATTTCCAGATTGGGAAATGTGCATTGGTAAAGTTCACACCCTCCCAGGAGTGGGTCCCAAATAACAGCATAAAAAGGATCCCAGACTCTCCCACTGTCATTTGTATCTACACATCTGGATCTATAAGTCAAGGAAGTTCCTGATGTGACCAATGCGAAAACCAAGCAGAATGACAAAATCTCTTGTCAAGTTGGGTTGCTACCATAGATAACTTATCCAGAAAGTGATACATTCACTACCATATCTTACATTTATTTTTTCCCTTGCTTAGTTTGTAGTAGGAAGAGACGGAGTGTGCGGTACCGTGTGCGAGCATTCCCCTTTCGATGGCATCGTCCTGGTGCAATGCACTGAACACTTGCTCAAGTACATGTGAGTCCCCTTTCCCTGCATCTACTGTGCCTGCTCTGAGCCCAGGGGATCCACTACCAGCATCAACTTCCTCCAGCAACTCGGGGCCACCCTAATCCATATTCAACCATTAGAAATCAGTCATTAACCAGCAAACCGCTAAGAAAGCACAATTTAACAAATAGATCATTGCTATGACCTTAATGCATTTTCTCTCACATATTAATAGGAAAGAAAGCTCCAAGAAATTAGTCCGTGCTGATTCAGTGAGCGAGCTTCCTGCTCCGCGGAGACTGAGATGGAAATGTTGCCCTGAAATTCAGGCACATTTGGCATCATCAGCTGAAAAACTCCAAAGGTAGCAGAAATTTCTCATTTTTCTGAATGATGAATGTGAATGGGGAACTACCTAGCATAGCATGTTCAGGAAGGCATTTCCTCCTACAACACGCCCCTTGCCCTCCCACCTCTCCAACTCTTCCCAAAGCAGGAGTTACTTAGCAGCTCTTTGCAGGATGGGGTCCGTATGGAATTAATGCACAGTATTCAGGAATTGCACTAGCCTTGTGTTCCTTCCATGTAAATATTACAAAAGCTAAGGATCACTGGAAAAGTAGTTCAAAAAACCTTCCCTATTTGCAGGGATCCAAACTCTGTTTTTATGGGTACGTAGTTTGATCCAATTAAAGCAGAAGTCAGGCTAGTGGAAATGCATACACAGGCCAAGTGTTTATTCAAACACAGCTGGTTTGAATAAACAATTTGAATTCAGTTACTTAATTTGTTTACATCCGTGCTGCTGCTACAAAGGTTAGTTCTTCTAACTGGTTTTCAACCCTGCAACAGATTTGCATGATTTTAGGGATGGGCATCATGGCAATGGGAGATTTTCTTCCAAATGACTTCATTTTGATACTCAGGCCTTTTTTTTTAATTTTCTGTGAAGAACTAACACTATACACATCATCAACTCTAAGTTTGTCCAGTGTGATCACCCTAAACGAGGCCTTGAAGTGACTAAAAGCATGTATGAGAGTATAAAAATATTCAGAATACAGAGTAATTTTTTGCCATTTTTAAATAAAGTTATCATTCCTTCAAATAGAAGCGCTGAGAGAAGTTTACTGCCTTCACCTAGTTCTTACACTTGCAAATTTCTCAGAAATTGGTCCAGAACAAAGGAGTCCCTGTCTTAGGCCTCAGAAGAGGAAACTCCAGGAAAAAAAATGTCTTACTGAAAGGAATTGAATGATCTGAGAGCCATAGCTCGTGTTAGGGTTGCAGATGACAAACCCAGGCTAGAACCTGTATGAGTAAAAGTTAGCAGGAACAAGTTACCGATAGCATTTGTGACCATTTTCAGAATAGAAGCCTGTTCATCTCAGAGTGGGTACAGGCATGAAATGTTCTCGGGGTTTTATTTGCAAAACAAATGTAGCAGGAGAATTTTGCATTGTCCCCCATGGTAACCATCTCTGCTTGTTTTCCAGGTTAGTAACAAATCTGGACTTTACCGCCTACAAGTTTGAGAACTATGGAAAAGACTTTATCAAAAAACAAAAGACTAGCCCAGATGCCTACATTCAAGTAGCACTTCAGCTAGCATTTTACAGGTAAGGTCAATTCAAATCTCAGGAACAAAGTAGCACAAGAGGAGATGCTCAGTTACCTATTTATACAAATGGTTGAGATTTTCCTCATCACAAGGCCTTCTGCATGGAAATGAGCAGTTTGCCCCTGGGTCTAAGGCAGAGTTCTCCCTGCACTCACCTGTTCTCACACTTTGCTATACTGACCCACTCCCTACTCCCATATGCACCATTCCCTGCCAGCCCCCTCCCCACTGCTCTCACTGTGCCTCACATAGAGAAGAGGGTGAGGGGACAAGGCAGAGACTGGCAGCCAATCCTGCCATCCACAGCAGCCAAAGCAGCGAGGGGGGCTGAGTACATGGGGCAGAAAAGCTCCTTTTCCCCTGAGGGCAGCTTTGGAGGATGGTGGCAATAAGCTAGATCTCCCCACACGCACATGCCCTGTGCTGCTCGGAACAACATAGGTGCTACAGCAGTATCTCACATCAGAGTTCCTATACAGGATAACAACTACTGCTGCTCCCTTCATGGGTACCTCAAGATTTGATAATACCTTCTGATTTCCATGGTATTATCAAAGTTAAAACTTCTTTTATAAATTGTCACAAAAGCTAATGTTCCAAGATGGAGATCAGCTGCATGGTTTCCTGCAGAATGGCCTATTACACCAATAATTCTTAATCTTTATCATGTCAAATTAAATCCTGAAGTGGTCTTTATCTAGCCAAAACCAACAGATGCCCAACGCATTTTGCATACTCCATTAATCAAGGCCAACAATGACCTGGTCCAAGATTTTCATGTGGATCTCAGCCATCATACAAATCCCATTTATGAAACAAAAAGCTTAGAGGCCAGCTAGTTATAACTGAGAGCCCTGATTGAGCTGGAAATAGCTAAGGCAAAGCAGGTTTTCTGAAACGGAGGTGGTAGCTAAATATACCTGGATGCAAATTAAAACTATAGTCTACATGCTCTGTTCCATTTGCAATGTGGGTTTTCTGTCCACCTCAGTTTCAAATGGCATCCTTTCCCCCTTTTAATTTTTGTATTAACACACACACAACATACATTTCTTCTTGTTTTAAATAAAACATTTCACTCCTGTAAGTACATGATTAATTACACAATTATTTTATGATGTAGTACAAATAAAATATTCCTTGAGATCTTTCAGTAAATTCTAGTTTTATTAGACTTGTTTTTACACAAGTCATTTTTTAATAGTGCTGTACAACTGAAATGTATACAGTGGCATGCAGCTCCTCATATTAGAAAGGAGTGAGCATCCATCTTTTTTAAGTTTCTTATAGAATTCTATTAACATTAAGATGAATACTATGCAAAAAATAAAATCAGGGCTGTAACAATGAAACACAGCGAGCCTATATTTCTTTTTGCCCTTATGATTCCTTGAAAATAACATTCTTTTTTTCTTATTTCATTTTCTCAGATGCCACAGGAGACTTGTCCCTACCTATGAAAGTGCTTCCATACGCCGATTTGATGAGGGCAGAGTTGACAATATTAGGTCTGCTACCTCAGAAGCATTTGCTTTTGTAAAAGCAATGATTGATGATAAGTCAGCTCTATCGGTATGTTGGTCTGGCTCCTCTACCTTCTCTAGTAAAACCCCAAGTAAATAAATACATTCACAATCCCCGATCTCATCAGCTGTTAACTGCTAACCAAGAGCATAAAGGCACAGGACAGCTAATAAGCTTTACAGGATTTTGCTCTTTATGCAAACCAGCAACTAAGACCTAAATATTTAGGTATTTTTGTTTTTACTTAAGCATCCCGAAGATGTGCAAGTGCCAAAACATGGAATTATAAGAAACAAAACATCTGGGTTTAGACCTACTATCATCTTCTGTATGATTCATCATCAGAGACAAATTCTGCTCCCTGGAGAGATATAGGCTGAGCAAGTGAAATTCAGGATCATTATATGGCCACACCAGGGGAATTACCTGCCAGCTCCCTACAACAGATAGCTGGGCTGCACATTGCAATGTGGGAAGTAATGTAATTCCCATGGTTTGCTTTGGGTGGAAGTGTTCTGACTGACCTTTTTGGTTTTAATGGTATGCTTTTGACAAATATTATCTTTCTGGGACTCCCAAGAGAGCTGAACCTTAATGATAAAAAGATATTACCTAGCTAATAAAACAGCTCTCCAAACTATCCTCTCAGCCATCTTGCAAAAATGAAAAATCTTGTTGCCTTTTTTGAGACATTACCATCCATTTGCCAAAAGCATGAGAGCTCTCTATAGCAGGTAGTGATGGAAAGAAGTACAGCTGAAGACTCAAAGAGTATCTGCACAGACCTGTGCCACTGCCCCTCCTGCCACCTCCAGAACACATATCCTAGCATATCTCTGTGTGCCCCTTCCATCCACTGCTCTTCACTGGTGTATGGGCATTTTCCTGGTGGATGTTTAGCTGCAACACACTGCTGCCATATAGATTACTTCACACAAAAAGCCCACTATAGTGTCAACTGCCCACATAGATGTTCCTTAGCATCTAGACTAAGATTGCCAGAAGTACTGCTGGGCTGTAAATTAATCAAACATTGTAAAAAGGGCTCTAAAATCAGAGGATGAGGGAAAAAAATGTCCAGAGAAGTATTCTGTTTGACCACTGTTTTTTCTTTCCTCTTAAAGTTACCAAGTTCAGAACTTACCTCATAATGAACAAGATTTGAAGAAGTTCTGTATTAAAATTCATAGTTCAAAGGAAAGCTGAAGCAATTTCCTACTTGGTGTAGGTAACTCAAGGCAATGATGACCATACTGCTATATACACTAGTGACTACCATGCAGTAGACGAGAAGATGCCTTTATTATCTGCTTTCACAATGCCCTGCTCAGCTGCCCACGACACAGGTCTTAACAGCATCCCAAGAGAAGCTGGAGCCATCCATGCAAACCCACCCCTCCTGACTCAGGCTCCTGGAAAACCTCCAGTCCCAACACATGTTCCCCACGGGCTTGGGGCAGAGCTAGGACGAGCCAGCCTGTCCTGGCATGTTGTCTGGCAGTGTTCCTCTTACTGTCTCCAACAGTCTCTTTCCACCTTTCTTGGTCCTGCACTTTCTGACTTCTCCAGCTCTCCCAAAGCTTCAATATTTTTCTCTTTTTCTTTTTTTATTTTATGACTTAGATCTGATATTGTGACCACTGCTTCACATGAACAAGCATGATGGGAAAAAAGAAGTTTTTATTCCCTCTGAAAAGTCTGCAAGCAGAATGCAAACCCTTCCAATTGCTAATGTTCCTGCCTTCTTACCCACTGACAGATGGAAATGGCATCTAAACAGATCTGTGACTGTCTTTGTGACAAACTTCTAAAGTAGAAAAATATCTGTTTAGATCTGAATAGCTTTCAATCCAAACTACATATGTACTGTGACTGTAGAATCATCTAAAAACACAATTGGCCTAACAGAACTCTCTTCCAAGGCAATTTCTTTAGACCTACTGATTTCTGGTGTATGTGAAGAGGTTAATTCTACTTTTGGAGGAGAAAGAGAAAGAATCATTTGATTTAAACAACCTTGAAATGACAAAAATATTGTTTGTTAACAGTCATTAATCTAAATCAAACTTAAAAAAAAAATCTACCCGATGCCAATAGAAGTGATTTTCAAGACAGAGCTTGAACAGTCACCAAAGATTGATCGAGTCAGATTGATTTTCTACCAGGAGAAATATCTCATGCATTTGACACCTGCTGTAAAAGAAGCAGCATCTGATATTGCAGAGATTGCTTGAATAGCTGTAAATTAAACATATTTAAAGACTGCATTTGATAATTTAATCTGTATACAGGAACTAAGGCCTGGCTCTGGTCCTGTGAAAAATAATAGACTCTGTAATTCAAGGGTCCCCGATGGTGGCCTTGAATTGCTTCCAAAAAGATGTTTATTATAAAGATCATTCATTGTTCACTGGAGCTGAAGGTTGCCTGTCCATCTGCACACATAGTCATTCTTGGCTATTTCAGGGTCTCCCAAAACTGAAGCATCTGACAGGATGCACAGCAAGGCAGAACTTCTTAGGATTGTTCCTTTCATGTAAAGAGCTGACATCTGACAGGACTCAAATTTTGCTTTTTTTTTTTTTTTTTTTTTTTTTTTTTCTGAAACATGAAGCATCTATGAGGAGTAGAGCAGTCATGGGAAATTTCTAGATGCCCTTTCACACAGGGGAGTAATTGCTTGACCGGCTACTAAAAAATCAGTAATGGTTTTCATTAATACCACTGTCCTTGTCCAGATAAACCTTTCTGGACAAGATGTACTGCCTGTTTTGAAAGGCTGAATTACAGTCAGCAATTACATTCCCTACTTCAAATGAAGTGATTCAATTAGCAATAATTTACACCCCGAAAGACCCGTGGAAACGAACTGTAAATCAATCTTTGACTTCAAATAGAACATGACCAATGAGCCTGGTCGACCCTCACACCAAGTGCTGTAGCTGATCAGGACACTTAATTCCAACAGCTTTGCATTGATGCATTCATTCAGAGTACTCACACTGGAGCAAGGAGAAAGGGGCATTTGACATTCCTTCCTATTTGGTTGCTGGTGAATTGATGGAAAATGCAATGTTCTTGAAAGATAGTTCCATAATAGATATATTTCTATTCCCTAATAGGATTCTGAGAAGATGCAGAGATTTAAAGATGCAATTGCAGCTCAGACTAATTATACTATTTTGGTAAGTAAAATATTGCTTTGTCTGATAAAGACTGGTTAGTTTGTGCAATGCAGTCTTTAAGTATTTGAGCAGTCAACTCTAAATAGGGAAGTATTTACTGGGGCATATTTAAGAAAATTTCTAATGACTCAAACAACTTTATATAGCCCTATTCCACTAATCCCATTTAAGAAAAATATTTTCCTCAAGGCAAAAGACAAAATTCTGCATAAGACATCAGTGGCAAGACCATCACTCTTGGGCATAACCTCTCTCATCTAGAACTGTCATGGAATATGACACTGTATACAACATATTCATGGCAAATGTTTATCTGTGAAACACTTATGACTTGTATTGCTGTCATTAACTAGTAATCACAGCCAGGAATTAAGATTCCACTAAGCATGGTGTTGTACAAATTGACAATTCAAAAATGGCCTTTGCCTTAAAGTGCCTGCAGTCAAAATATAAAAAAGTTTTTGTTTTTTTGTTTTGTTTTTTTTTTTTTTACTATTGAAAGGTTTGCAAAGCCGAACACTAGCAAGATGCAATAACCCTTTATTCTGTGCTCTTTGTGATCATCATTAAATGTTAGCCATGCAGAAAGCCAACAGAAGGGGAAATGAGGCATTCTAAGATGAAGTGGCAAGTAGATAGCCCAGTGCCTTACCAGGAAAAGAAGCAAGCAAGGCTTCAAAAACAACTGATTTAGTGGTCTTGTAACATGCATGAAGGATAGAACTCTAACTGGAAAATCTAGATTCACAAATTTTACAGGTATTTAGATCCGTAAGATAAAACGTTACACGTAAGCTTGAAACCTGAAGCATAAAATCCGTAACACATAGGAAGCTTCCCCCCCCCCAAAACTGACCATTGGTATATTTTCTTATGTTCTTTCTCCCTACAGTAGAGAGGTCCTTATCTTGGGGTTGATCCTCAGCTGACATAGTTTCATTAAGTCTGTTGCCAGCAGCTGAGAATATAGCTCCTCAGATAGACAGGTATTGCAGAAAGCTCATCCAAGGTGCCATTAAATACAGGTAATTAACAATGAGGGAAGGACTGTAGAAACTCGTCTTTAAAGGTCTGAGTGCAGTATGTAAGAAAAGGAAGGAATTCCTCCCACTGGAAAAAAAAAATAGTTTGGTGTTAAATACAACACATTTTCTGTTGAATAAAACTGAGAGAATTCAGACCAGGTAACACTCCATATCCTACTGCGGCAAGACAAAGCACAGACTTAATCTACTAACAACTTCCTCAAACCACTCAGGAAATTAATAAATGTTAATAACTAGTTATGTTAAGAGAATTTGCTGCCCATGGTTCTGCTTCAGGCTATTGCCTCACAAATCCACTAAAGCTCTTACTTACAATCGTTTATGATTACTGTTTAAATACTCATCATACTCAAGAAATTATTCACTTTTAGTGACTATTTACTCAGGTATGCTCGAAGCATTGAAGAGGTGAAGTGCCATGTTTAGGCAGGATTTGTTCCTAAGTATGTGCAACAAAATAAATTGGTGAGAAAGTTTTGTTTTTCAAGCACCACACTAGGATTTGCATCTTAGAAGCTGAAGCTAAATTTCTTCTTTAAAGCAGAGGCAAGTTTTACCTCAGAGAAACTGTCTCACCTGAGCTATCTCAGGGCAGCCTTTCTATTCTCAAGACATTTCAGTCCAAGAAAATATTACAATGTTTAGCTCATGGGGGTTAAAAAAAAAAATCACTGTGTTAAAAAGAATTTAATTGACATGGCTTTAAAATAGAAGGTATGACTTGCACGGTCTGACTAAATCATATGTGTAATGCAATCTAATAGCACCCAAGCAAAGCAAAAAATCTACTTCATAAAGCAAAAAGCAATCTAATGATCTTATTTCCCCTTGTTAGGGTTTACTAGTACCATTGCTATCTTAAAGGCGGAGCCCTAAAATTTAATTTAGCATTTTTTTCCTATGTGTTGACTCACAGTTTATTTCGTTAGCCTGTCTTGGCCTCTCTTCAGACATGACATTGATTTATGTTGCAAAAATGTCATTGCTAACAGCCTTATAAATCTTGCGTGATAGCAAAACATTCCTTTGATTATCAAGTCAGTTTGCCTCTATGGCAAAAACAAGTAAATGCTGCCCTGATGTATGCTCCTTTTTGCAGCTTCCCAGCTCCATCTGGCATGATGAACAAATAGCCCCTTCACCCATGGGTGTCTATTCCTTAATATGCCAAACAAGATTATACACTCCTTGCTTCAGACATTTATTAGTGGTCTGCTCCCAAGAGGAAAAACAAGCTTGTGCTTTTCTGTAAATCCAACCTTCCCTTGTTTCCCTTGTTAAGGGGGGCCCGTGCCATGCCACAGGGATATCAGTTCTATTTGCAGTGTAATGCAAACTTCCTTGTTCACTATTCCCTTCCTCAGCTCTGCCCCTCTGTAATTGATGCACCAACCACCTAGAATGAGGCTAACAGCCTTTGGGCCACTCCTGCAGAATAAAAAGAAGGAAGAAAGAAGGACTTTAAATGCATCTTTTCATCTGAGGCACTTTCTTCATTCAGAACATCTCTGTCCTGTTCTTCAGCTGCCTAATTTTTGATTGGTTTCCTAAAGAAACAAAACACCTGTAATTATGTACTCCATCCATCTGCCAGCCTATTCAATCTACTGGCTTTTAATCCTGTTAGCTGTCGCATAAGCTAGCAAGTCAAAGATCTTAAACCTCAAGGAATTCCTCAAGTCTATGGAGCTGGGTAGCTGGTCAGAGCAGAAGGACCAAGCAGAGCGAGCCCAGGGAGAAAAACTTGTAACCAACAAAAATGCATCCAGCTATGGTGTCCTACACTTACTCTTCTCAAATGCCTTCCTAGAAACAAGGGCTGCTTCTGAGATAAAACAGCTCTTCAGTGAAATCAGCACATAGACCCAGGTGGAGGGAAATTGGGGTGTTTGGGCTGTGAATTAAATACAGAAGCATCCTTATCCCTACTCCCAGTCTTCTCAAGTGGGTCTGGCTGCTAGTAGACTGAAGTAGATCTGGTCTGTGCTTGAAATTGGATCTAACTTTGAAGGTGGCCCTGTTCTGAAAGGCATCTGCACCAGAAAGATGCCTTCCAGAAGTCCCTTCTGCCTTAAGTTAATCTGTGAACACTACTAGATCTGTAGTAGACTTCTTTGGATCTAAATTCTATGTAATCACATGTATTTTACCTGTCAGGACTCAGAGACAGGGCAGCAATGCAATAAAAGATCAATTCCAACCTAGAGAGGGTTTTGGAGCCTCCTAATAATAAAATCCTAGTGCTGCAGAGGCAATTCCAAATGTACTTGTGCCCCAAATGATCTTGTGCCTCATATGCTCCCTTCAGCAGCTCTGAAAGACCAATCCATGATATTCATAGCTGTGAGAAATGACGAGCATCCAGAATGGCTGATAACATCAGCACATGACGCATCTCGAGAACAAGCTCTTTCCTAATACTTAAAATTTCAAAGCACCACATGGACTTCAAGTTACTGATCAGCAGATATTACCTGCAGTAATATCTGAATTGGGTTGTGGAGCGGTGCCCCACCTCACAATTGAGGCAACACGCTACACCATTCAAGCCAAGTTCCTCAATTGCAACCAGAAACCTGGGCAGCAACAGCAAGGACCGCACCTCCATACTTAGTTGAATGCTGACGTATGTCATGTTGTACACAGGCTATTACTGGAATGGCAATAGACAATCACCTGCTGGGGCTGAGAGAGGTGGCACGGGAACACTTCAGGGAACTGCCAGAGATATTTACTGATGAGACGTATTTGGCAAGCAATCGATTCATCCTTTCAACTAGCCAGGTGAGTTTTTCATATTCAGTAGTCTTCTATGCAAAGGTTAATTCATTCTTGTCCTTTCGACCTTGCAGTTCACAGTTGGAACAATAAATTAAAAAACAAACAAACAAAAAATACTGATGCACTAAGAGGTCTTCAAAATTCTCTGGATACGTTTTCCAGTTTTGGTTCATTTACCCAAATTAGCACAGTAAATTCTGACTGAAGTTACTACTTGCCATGCAAAACCTCAAAGGCTTTCCCTCGAATTCTGGAAATGTATACATATAAATTCAGCTATTTTTTTTACGAGAGTCCACTCCTTCCTTGGTTTCCATACTACATATCTTCCCTTTTCCCGCCTTTTCCTCTTTCCCCACCAGACACTAGCTCTAGTGGGAATTCTTTTTTCCAGGACAGTACAGCCACAAGCCAGAAAGGCTGCCATTCCAAGTGAGAAAAGCCAAGAGCTGTGGGCAAATTTTCTTCTTAAAAGTAGCTATGTCTTCTAGAGCCTTCAGTTATTCCCTGTCAGGCTGCAACCTCTACCGGCATGCATCTGGATTTACAGATGTATTAGACATTTTCAGACATTCAAATTCACAGACACTTATTGATTTACAGTTATGTTCAACTATACTATGATACTCTTAAGATTCAACACTTTCTTTATTCAATGATCTCAAAAGGGAGAAGCCCATTGCAGCACACAGCTTAAAAATCAAATGTTTCATTGCATATAGTAGCAGTCCTAATGAAAGAAGAAATCTAGGAATTCATTTATGGAAACACTAACTCAACTGCATAGATTGGAACTGTGCAACAAAAAAGACTTATGACACCATGCTGAAGCATAAAACCTTAATAAGTAATTTGATCTTGTCATAATGTTTGTAGGCTTTCAGACATGAGTGAGTGCAACCACCGTACTGCTACATAAATTCTGCAAGAAACTATCCATGAGCAAAGAGTGCTCCTGAATAGCTATATGGCCTTCGGCTGTTGCACAGCAAATTTATCTGACAATTCTACGGCTCTATTAGCAGGACTAATGGCTTGTTCTACACCATTAAAAAAACAAATGTCATTTCTGAAGGCCCATGTACACAAAGTCTGAGGCATATAGATTTCTAACACATCTTTTATTTTCTCTTAGCAGAAAGTGTTTCACTCCAATATTATGCCATAATTAAACAGAAATGTAATTTTAGCTGGTACCTAGATACATTAAAATATATTTTAGACACCATCACAATTATAAATGATTATTTAAAAAATTGACAAACTACATTCTGTAACTGATTACTGCCTTCACATACCAGTTCAATATAACAAGCCTAAGATAAACTGAAGAAAACCTTAAAGAAGCTTTATGTAAATACACAATTACATACAGCCTTACAAAGCTCCATAGTAATAAGCAAATAAAGTTCATAGCTGTTAAACATCTACGCAGAGTGAGCAAAGAAATGCATTAACCTACTTCAAATGATTCCAGTTTTCTAATGCTGACCATCAAATTCTACAGACATGAGTTTTTACCTCCTAAATGTCAGCTCCAGCTCTGGATTTCTGAAGGATGACATATTCTTTCAGGGGGCTTCACAGCATTTCAAACATTACCAGCATTGAGGGGGAGGGAGAGCAGGAGTTGTTTGTTTTGCCTCAGTCCTAACCAGCATTTCAGATGCCCCGATTAAACAGAAATTGTTCCTTACCTTCTCCCTGCAACCAGGTTCCAACTACCATGGAAATGTTCTGCTGCTACGGGCCTGTGGTACCCAATGGTTACGGAGCATGTTATAACCCTCAGCCAGAGCATATATTATTTTGCATCTCAAGCTTTAAAGACTGTAAAGAAACTTCTTCTGACATGTTTGCAAAAGCTGTGGAAGAAAGCCTCCTAGAAATCCGAGATCTGTGTCGCAAATGCAACTCGACCACTGCAAAGCCACTCGCTAAACAGGAAGCAACCGCGGAGTCACAGAGTGACCACAAACCCTAGCATAAGAGGCTGTGGCAACTGTTTTCCTGAATGCATCTTGCGAGGAAACAATGATACTGTTGATAAAACCAGTAATATATTAGCGTATAGCAAAAGATATAATTTGTTTTAGGCTTTTGCCATGTTTAAACCTTATAAAACACTAAAGCTTCCACTTTATGACTCCGTAAAAAGGTTTCCTTCATTGGCTGAAATGAAGAGAGCAGTAATACAAGTATGTGTGGTACAACCACTTCTAACCATAATTGACTCAGGCCATTTTACAATCTAAAATAATTGAGTAAGTTTGTATATGATGTGAATAAAATACTAAGGCACAGTAACTTGACCTCTCCTGCAAATAGTACTAAAACATTCACATCTATTCTTGCAAGATTTCCATGTGAAGAAAAAAAACATCCCCTCAATAAGGAATATTGAGCGTAATATTGTAAATAACAGGCTGGTGCCATTAAATCTTAAAATTCTGCATGAAGAGTATTTAATACGATATGTGATTTCCTATATCCAAGAGACATACCTCAGTAACATTACCTACAAAAGCAGGTCATTTCTCATATATTTCCACAAACAGCAACATATTTTAGGAAAATTACATTGGTATCTGCATGTTTCCCCAGCTCAAAAACAATGCAGAAACCTGCTAGCCTCTATTTAGGTTTGCACTGGCGCCAAACCAAGCACCTGGACATTAACGTTGTGCTTGCACGACAGGAGGTCTGTGCAGAAAGCAGCATACGGGAGATACGACCCAGCAGAGAGAGATGTGAATTTTTTGTCCAAAATGAAATAACTTAATCATTTATTTTCAGTAAGTGGGCAAAAGTCAACCTGACAGAGAGGCAGAGCACAAAGCAAAAGTGCAATTCAGTCCCACTTAAAAGCTTTTCATCTGCACAGGAATTAATTTAGTCACTGTGACTAACACACTGTATGCAACCACACAATAAGCAACTAGCAGCAATAAGCAACCAGAATGAAGAGGCAAGCAGTAAGAGATGCCTGCAAGATATGGAAGGCTCTAAGCTAGAACTAAAGGTAACTGTTTATTTCAGTTTTGAATCACTCCACTTAGGAGGGATTTATATTTTATATTTTTTAATATTAGATATAGAGAATCCTATTCTGCAATATAGAATAAATTAAAGAGGAAAAAATAATATAGTACCTGCATAATTTCCACAATCTGTTTTCTTAAGCCTTCTCTCATTATCTCTTTAATTCCCCACACTCACTCCAAGAACTAATATCTTCAATTACTTTCTCTCAAGCTGAAACACATTGGTTTGCTTAGAGATTTTAAACCTAATTGTTAGAATAATGATAGTAAACCAGTCAGAGAGATGCAGGAATACTTCTCTGTCTAAGAAGTTTAGATAATGATTCAGTACAGTGTATATACATCCTTGCTTATTTTAATCTTTTTTAAAGTCACAAAAATACAGTTGTCTGAAGGACAAAGGCTAGTCCTTACATTAACCCCTTATATTAAAGCACAGTGGGCCTGATAATCAGTTGGAAAAAGTCAGCTAAGGGCTGGGCTGACTGAGGGCTGGGTTTATGCTTTTAAAGTTAATGTATATAAATTTATTTACACATATTTTTAAATATGTGTATCTCATTACCCTCTTTAAATATAGTTCAAACAATAGTAAATTCAGAATCTAATCTTAGATTATAAAGAAAATATGGCATAAAAGCTGTTCCAAAGACGAAATTAAAATGAAAGAAAATAACCCGTGTTAGTCAAATCAAGTATTTGCTTGATAAACATGCTGCTCAAAATATGACTTTAAATTCTGTTCCTGTACTGTAATTCTGAAAATTACTTTGAAATACTCCAATTGTGCTTTGTTTTGTCTTATATCACTACAAAGGCATTCTGAACTTTTAACACAAATGTAGCACTCCCAATCTCAATATTTTTTCAAATAATTATGTTTGAAATGATAATGAAACCTTATGTGTATAAAAATACTGTGAGTAGTTATTTTCTGTTCTACTTTGGCAGATACTGAATATTTGTTTACAAATACTACCTGTATATTTTCATTTTATCTTTTTGGCTGGAATTTTAAAAATAGCTCACACAGTATACTCAACATACAATCATCGAAAATGCAGGCTGAAATTCAGACTATGTATGAGATATTATACCAGTTTATCATAAAGTAGAAGTATCATTACTACACCTGCAATAATAGGCGTTTCAGATGTTGTAACTGGTGGTAGAAAACACTGACATCACACCTTTTACTTGAGGAAAAAAACATTCCATACTCAGAGACTTACTATTTTTTGCACTCAACTCTACTTTTCTTATCATCCTGTTGAAATGAGCAGCTTCACTGAACTCAGTCACCCCAGGGGAAATCATTCAGGTATGTGCATAACCTTAACCATTACTCTCAGTAAATGTAATATATGCAAAGTACCTTACTTTGCTCAAGAAACTTGAGAAACAGCTCAGGCATGTTGAAAGAACACAGTATCAAATAAATTCAAGATGGATAAAATTTAGAGTGCAGAGCATTACAAACCTACCCTCACTTTGTCGGCAGGAGCTTCGTGAGGAACTGTGCTTCAGCTCAGTTACTGCAAACACTGCAGCTGTTAACGGTGTTAAGGATGTCATCAAAGAGCTTTCCTATGTACCTACTTAAAGTTAATTGTATTAGACAAATTAAACTCTGAGATTATAAAATCTGCACATACGTACTTCTGGAAAAAAAAATGTGAAGTTTTAGAAATGCTTCTAAACTGTAAGCTATAGAACAAATTATTCATATTAAGAAGGTAGAAAACCTTAATTGATAGACTAAGTATAATTATGTTAATGTAACAAGTTGCAATGATTTAAAGAAACTTTTTGGTTGGACTTGAGACAAACTCACTTCAGTAGATTAAGATGGTAATTATTTCATGTTATATATAGGTATACATCCAACACTGGGATGCTCAATTTAAAATCAGGCTTTGGTGAACTTCAGTAGTCATAAAGAACAAAAACTCAAAAGCAAAGGAAACTTGACTTGTGACCGTGCTTTTCTGAATATAGCCCTTCTGCTATCTGTAACTAAAATAGAAGGTATTATGACAATATAGCTGAACTTCTGGTATAGGAGTTATACAGAAATAAAAATATTTTAGTGATACTTTTATTTTTGTAAAATAGTCTAGATTTATGACAAATGTAAACGTGTATTTATGGCACAGTTGGCTTTGTTTCGTGCTCTGTTTAAATATGGTGTTTATCTGCCTCTATATTCCTATATATAAATATATAAAACGTGGAGTGAAGGATACGCTGGCACTACGAAGTGCACAAATAAAAACCGTCGCAAAACATCTCTCGTTGCCTGTTGCGGTGCCGCTGGGCGCCGCACCTGCGCGGGCTCGCCGAGAGGCAGGGCGGCACAGCGCCGCTCCCAACGGCCGCTAACGGTCGCCGCTAACGGTCGCGGCGCCCCGCCGCCATGCCGCGGCGCGCGCANTGGCGCCTGCGGGGGCTGCGAGGTGCGCGGCGCGGGGGGCGGGCGGCAGGCTGTGCGTGCCATAGCGAACACGCCGCGGTGTGTGTTCATTCAGACTGCGTCATTTGAACGTACACGTGCTGTGGGTTAGGAAAGACCAGTTGAACTCGTAAAGTAGTGAAACTAGTAAAGTGTCCGGGTGAGTCATCCCCCTTAAGGATAAATTTCATCTTTCATCCTGTGTAAACATGTGAATTAGTGATCAGAGGTTGGCATTAGGATCTGCAAGAAAGCAGAATTCTCCAATGCGGTTTCTGCTCAATTGTCAAATAAACAATAAAAATCCAACACTGGAAACTTGGAAACTCAAATCAGGTTCCTGGCTCCTTACCGAGTCACTTTCTATAGTTTTTCAGTGAGGGAAATTTAAATACTGCCATTATTTGTTGCAGATGGATGCACTTCAGTTACATGTTTGTTTCAGTGGGGCAATGCCCGTCTTGCACGTCACACAACTGCAGTGGAGCTGGGATAAGGAAAGGGGCACTTCTACCTGCCTTTAAAAAAAAAGAAAGAAAAAAAAAAAGATGGTCCAAAGGAACTGAGTTGCACTGGCAGCACGCTGACTCAGCCTTGACAGATAATTGATAGAAAATCCTGAAAAGATAGAAGAAATAAGCAGAAATCTGCTTCCACCTGGTAAAACAAGTCTCCAGAATAAGAGGAATCAAAAAAATTTAAACCTTCGGGGGCCTGAGCAGAAGCAGATGGTATTTATGTGCTGCTGGAGTTGCATTTTCAGCCCATTCTTCTGCTTCCACAGTTCCGGTTAATTTACAGCAATGTAATATAATGTACTGTAAAAAGAACAAAAAATATAAAACACATCTAATATATCTAAACAGGTATATAGCTTCAGGGAGGATTTTGTCCCTTTAGTTTGACTCTGAGAAAGCTTCACAAAATCTGAAGTTCTTAACTGTAATGAGGAATTATTCTTTAAGGAGAAGCGAAATGAATTATGCGTCAATGAACAACTGGGTTATCAAGGTTGTTGACTTAGACTTCCAGCTGTTTATAGCACCATCTTAACACTTACGGGAGATTTCTTTTGAATTTTAGTTTTATTCTCTGGCACTTATAAATAAATACACTGTGTGTCTTATAGCCACTGAGCCAGTTAATAGCAAATACAAGTACATAATGAATTTCTTGCTTTTATGAGACTGCTAGAACTAGAAATGACACAGGCTTCATTCAAAGGAGATCCATTAATGTAATAATAGTGAAGCCAGAGATTAGAGCTGATAGGATTTGTAGGGAGTTTTGTACAGCTCTTAATCACACTAGCACTGTTATTGCTCCCTGGTCGCATAAGCTCTAAAACTGTGATGACAGCACTGCTTTCTGCTTCTCTGCTCTCTTGTAGCTGTCTTGGAAGCAGATGGACACGAAGTCACTCTAGAAGAGATACCAGACTGGAATGCTGTGGAGCTCGTCGTAAACGGGGAGACCGTGTTTCGCTGCAACATCAATGACCTGGACTTTGGTAAGCATGAAGGTTTCATCAGAGCAGTCTCTCACTGAACACACTTAGGTTTTGAAATGAGCGCTTCCTAAGGCATAAACACTCCAACTTCTGTCAACATTGTCATTTCACATTTCTCTTTGTCTCTCCCTCTATCCTGTCTATAGAGTCACCTTCAGTGCTGCATCTACTTCTCGGCTCTGCTTCCAATCCAAATCAGAGTTGAATCAATCTCAGATTATACAGCTAAAAAGGATAGAGCCAATCTGGGTCAAAGTACCATGAGGGAGAATGTAAAGGACTATGGATGCTACAATACTGAATACTAATGCAAAGTAAGAATAAATGTACTTGCGTATAAGTTGTGTTTTTCTCCTTTAGGTGGTGATGGCAAGCTGGATCCACTTTGTGAAGAGGCCAGAAAAGCAGTGTTGAATGCTTACTGATTTACAGGGACACCTTCTCTTTCACCCCGTTTTTCCCTCAGGTAAATAACTTACATTACAAACGTACTAGAAATGTCAGGATATAGTGGTTCTTTACATTGCTGTGTCTCTTAGTAAGCCTCTAGATAAGATTATTTGTTGTATCTATGTGTCAATCTGGTACCATTATCTTTTTCAGAACTAGTCATATGTTACCAAGCTGAATATTACAGATTTGTGTAGAACTGAGTTGCATGTAGTTCTAATCATTTGATTTTAATCAAAGGAATCAAACTCCAGAATATCTTGCATGCTTTCTACTTTTAGAAAGTTTCCTGTGTTAAGGATGCCATTTCCAAGTTATTCATAACTGCAAATCAACCCAAACATTTAGTTATATGGAAGTATAATACAGAGATGCTGCATTATCTCAAACTTTTAATGCTTTTCTGTGGAAAACAAAAACAGAACAACAAAAAAAGAAAAAACAGACCAAAAAAAAGCAGACAAAAAAGTCATCAGAGAGTACTTATTTACAGTCTACAATTCTACAGACTAGAATTCCCTACACTTAACCAGACAGAAGATGGGCCAATTCTGCCCTTCTTTAGGCCAGAAATGTTCCAGAGTATTCCCAGGCCGTTAGAAAAAGCACAAGTGTCCACAGTGAAGAAATTTGGCATGTTTACCAGGATAGGGCTAAAACTGACTGGATGTCACCATCACTGACTCCACCGAGTATCTCAAAAATAACACTCCTTTTGCAGTCTCTCCCTCTCTTTTTTCTTTTTCATAGGTAGCCTATGAGAGCTTTTTTTTGTTGTTGTATAAGTCCTGATTTACCAACATACAATCTTAACCTCAACCTCATTGTAAAGAAGTTTTCAGCAGTTTGGATCCACGGTATCAGCTGTAATCAGGAGGGACATACTTCTGTTACAAATGAACCACATTTACTTCAGCACCAACACAAAAACAGTGTTGTCAAAATAACGCTATTGTCATGCCAACAATTTAAATAATTTCCAGTTTTTTTCCAATCACTTAATAATGCCAGAGGCAATAAAAAAACTATCCTCCAGTAAGGGGGGGAAAAATGCCAGTAATTAAAATTGAATGAAGAAGAAACTGTAGCATCCCTCTAAAAGACTGCAACATTTTAGTTTTCTTCATCTCTGATAAAACAAGAATAGAAATTGAAAACATTGAGACTTAACCTCACTCCAGTCTCCAGGATGTGACTGTCAGCACCAAGAGGTTCCTCAAAAAAGGCGGCCACCCCAGTGCCCCCCAGCCGCCGTGTCTGCCAGCAGAGCAGCTCCGCAGGGCCCTCTCCTTCCTTCCGTGGCTGCACGGCTGCCACGCGGCGGCTTTTGGAGCGGGAGAGACTCCCGCACACCCGCCCCTAAAGCCCCAGCTCAGGGCTGTGTGAGCACAGATCACTGCTCCCGCTCCCTCTGGCACTACGTTGTGTATTGGTCTCTTTGGTAAATGCAAATTAATTAGATAGTTTAAATAACGGTAGTTCTAGAGCAGGATTTATTCCAAAAGACAAGAGACTAAACTCCCCCGACCACTTGAGCATTGAATGACATGAACATCAATGCAAATGCTCCAGGCAAAGAACAGCAGTGTGACTAATTTATTAAAAAGAAGTTTTAAAGTTCTACTGTGTTCGTTGTCTGTGTAATATCAACCTGAGGATATTTCTGATACACCTCCAAGTCAGAATGAGAAAAGTTTTATAGGGAAATGTGAAGTCTTAATAGATAAACTTATTTATCTGCAATAAATACAACCTTTGAGGAACACAAGGCTTCACTTCTGAGACAGGAGCAGGAGACTTCAAGACAACCATAGGTTGAGAACAAGAGCTCTGATTTTGATTTAGAGTAATATGATGACCTAATCATCAGGTCATGAAGCCTTTTAATATGACAGACTACTTCTACCCAGTGAGGTGAAATACGAGCTCCCCCAGGCATTTTGAACAACGCTGGCTAAAAGGCATCAGAGATCCAAGATCCCGATGCTGTGCATTTGTTGCACAAGAGAAAAACCCATACAAATTTGAAGCAGCCCGTTTTGGTACCCATCCGCTAAACATTGCCTGCAGCTGGTTGCCATGGCACTAGCAGGCAGCTGGGTATTTGAAGTCACTGTAGTAGCCACTTGGGCAAAGACACAATATTTCTTTAATATGTAAAATAACTACACTTCTCTTGAAATCTCCCTCATTTTTAAGGGGATTATTTGCCCCAGAGACAATCATGGCCGTTTGAGAATGCCTATCCCAGCCCGCAGATCCTCTCTGCAGCAACTTTCATCCAGGCTATTGTGAAGAAGGCAAACCAGGAGGAAGGAAACAGCAGCAGCAAATTATTGCAGTAGCAACTCCAGCTAAATTGCTGTGCAGCTTTTATGGTTTGACTAATTGTCTCATTAAGACGCATTTCTGATCAGTGAAATGGATCTCAAGTATTTTTAATCACTGAAAAACCTGCACCACTAAGAGCCTCTCTCACTCCTATCCTCAGCACTATTTGCAAGGGCAAACACACAAAGGCCCCTGTTGATTGGAGCCCCACTGCTGCACAGTTGGCAGTCAAATGGCACTAATGGCACAATAACACAATATAACTAAAATAGTTTGCCTTTTAGACTGAGAATCTCTTATAACATGATTAAACTCTGTCAGGCCCATTTCCTCGTGTTTCACAAATTGCCTCAAAAAATCTGACAGTTTTCCTGCAATTTCTTCAAAAGGGGAGGGGACCATAAAACACAAGGAATCAGCTATCAAGAAACAGATTAACAACAGTTGATACATTAAAAGAAAAGAGAAAGAAGAAAGCAGCGGCACGAGCACGCGCAGCACAGTGACTGCATGGCACTCAGGCCGCTCTGCTTCGACAGTGCAAGCTTAGAGCATGTGTTTGTCCCATCTAATTGCAGACGCTTTATTGAGAGACTTAATTTAGGAGCTGGCTTGCCCAGGGCTACCTCTATAACTGATGAAGAGAGGCACCTCCACAGAGCAAATCACATCTCTACTTGCTACAGAGATAGGATGATCGCTCATCTCCTAATTTAGGCACTTTAATATTGTCTGGAACCAAACAACAACAGAAAGGAATGAAGCTGCTGCTGCACCTCAGGAGCAGGTTTGGAAGGAACAAGCTGCCGTTCCTTGCCATACTACGGACACCATGTTTGCACTGTTCGCAAACGGGAAGATTTCACTCTTCACCATCACTAACGGTGGCTGCACAAACTATACATTGCAGCAAAACATTTCCTCTTTTAAGAGCTACGAACAGTTATCCAAAGGATTCTCATGCTAGAGAGAGCAGCCACTTAGTTTTTAAAGTTTATTCTCAGAAGGCAAAAGTGACCCAGCTACTGCTAGCAGAGATGTACAATTTTGCAATCTTCAGACTGATCAAAAACCCTGCAAATACCTAGGAACTGCTTCAGGGACAGGGAAGTGCTACACAGGAAGGAATTCATTCCATACAAATACGGAAGAAGAGCAGGAAAGATCCTATTTCTTCTCAAGCATTTAACCATTTAAAAGTTAAAATATGATGGTAATCAACTTCCCATGGGTGCACTAATGATCATATACTTGGAAAAATAACATACTGACTGCTGTCAGTAGAGTTTATAAAAAACAGTTCAAAGTTTATTAGTAGGATCATACTGAATTACTGTAATATTTTTTTTTCTTTAATTATCTATGAGACTTCACAGAATTAAATATTTATCCTCTTCATTTTGCATGTTGGCCATTCAGCAAGGTACTATTAAACATGGCTGAATGGCAGTACTAAGAATTTCTGCCTATCATTTTTACCTATTGAGACAGAGTCTGTCACAGATTTGCTTTACAGTCTGCATGAAATTGCTTCTCTGTCTCCTTCATCTGAAATGGAGATAACTTCTGTGATTCACTGAGACCTTCTGGTCCCCAAAGTACTTTCCAAATCTCTGATTAAAAAGTACTAATCAACTACTTGTATTGCGCTCCACAGACAGTGCAGGGGAATGTTTTATTCTAACACATGCATTCTTTAAAAGAAAAGTGTCTTTTTTAAGCTGAAAAATTCTAATTAACTCAGACATTTCTGCTTTTGATAGTACTTTAAACTATCCAAAAGATCTGGGATTATTTTAATACATATTTTGGTTAAAATATTTAGAATATTCCCTACTGTAACCAATATATATATTGCAAGCAAAAAATAGCTGAAGGTATTTGCAAAAAAACATGCAAAATTCTCCTGCTGTGCTGCGGCACATATTTACAAGAATCACTACTCAGTAGAGGCTCATTCAATGGAGAGGCAAGATTTAAGATGAATTTGAATTTACTTACTAAAAATTTCAGTTTTGGTCAATTCTGTAAGGCAGCTTTAAGAAAAGACAAGATTGTCCTGCACCCTCACACATAAATATGTGCTCACATATATCTACAATGTAAACATACCTAAGGCAGCGTCCAGCAAGGTCATATGAAGTATAGCCAGAAACACCACAAGTTAGTGGCTTTCACATGAACTTTGGGATTAATTCTGAGGCACAGCCTATGCTAGAGAAATCAGCTTATTCTCCCTTCAGGCTTCTTTACCAAGACAGGTACCACAAAGTTAGAACATTCTGCATAGATCTAGTGAGCCGCACAGCATTGTGCTCACTACAGAAAATACAGTTTTACTGGTAAGTCTGATGAGAGCCTGGAGGGCTTTGATATAGGCCTAAGAGTAATCATACTTGGTGTAGCATGTCCTATTTCTTTAATGCATGTGACTATCAGAAGAGTGATGCTGAAGAGAGGGAAAAAATATGAGAGCTTTTGACTGCCCCTGTGAAAGCTATTTATGTGCAGGCATATACCGATGTGCGCTCAGACATGTCTTCCTCCAGCCTATGGAACTGTGTCCAAGCAAGAGCTCCAGAATACAGGAGTGAGTGAGTGAGTGAGTGAGTGAGTGAGTGAGTGTGTGTGTGTGTGTGTGTGTGTGTGTGTGTGTGTAAACATATTTTAAAAAGTCTCTTTCCTAATGAGCAGGGTGCATCGTGGTTTAGCTATTGCAGAGTACATTAAATACACATGGCCACATACGACCAGATAATTTATAAATGAACACAGTACAAGAGAAGTTAATTATGCAACTGTATAATGAGGTACCATTTAGAATCACTGAAGATTAAAGTTGCTTTATTTCTCTTTATCTCTTCGTTGGTAACAGCCTATTACCTATTCAGAAGAGAGTCCCAAGGCAACACGAAGTTTCAGCTCTTAATCAACCTTAAAATGAGAGAATTTGTCAACAATACTTTGAAATTCTGATAATCCAATATTTTTTCCCCAACATAATTTTGTATATGCTGACATTAAACAGTGTTTAAGATGAAAATGTGCAAAGTAGTGGTGTTTTTTTTAATTTCTTCAGCCGCACAGGGGACAATTCTAACAATGTATTTTATGGGCATGAATTTGTCAGATACAGTGCCACCAAAAAAAAAAAAAAAAAAGCACAGAGTTCTTCAAACTGATTGTTAGTGTCAGAAACTAATATCCCAAGGGTAACATATAACTTTACTGTATCCATAAGACTTTTCCAGACGTGAAAAGATATTAAGCTTCCACCCAGACAACTGAATTTTAACTCTGATGCAGTCTGATCTTGTTTGGACCATGAAATTCACAGAGAAACCTGTCCAATATTCATCCTATAAACAGGCTCAACACTGCAAACACTGTTTAATTAAAAATGTTTAAACAAACTGTGCTAGCACAAAAAAAAAAAAAAAACTAATGAAGAGAGATTTAATCACATAAAATTCTTAAAGAGATTGACTAGGTCTTGCTTTCAGATTACTTAAGTACTGCTTAAAATGTGTAATTAACATATAGTAATAAATATTTCATCTTTAACAAGCCTAGAGGGAGCAGTTTGTTAAACATCTATTTCTAGCCGGGGGGAATTATGTACTATCATTTTATCATGTTACGTATTAGGCAGTTTTATTTCATCCCTGTGATAGCCGCAGCAGTGAAGACCCTCATGAGGGGAACCGGTAGGCTCTGCGAACGGACGCTTCGGGGTTCTGCTCATTAAGCTCACCCTGCCAAAGCCCTGGCTGCCATGCAGCAAGAGCTCCTGCTTAGTGACTGCCTCTGCCGGGTCTCCCGACCTGCTCCCGGGAGGCCCAGCCAGGCTGCGCTGGGGTCACACACGGGAGCCTGGCGGCGCTGGAGGCCCTCTGCCTTCCCTGGGGCTCCGCGAGTCACCGATTCCCAGGGCATGAGCCAGAGACACGTTGTCCGTGTGCCCATCGCCAGCCTGCGCGTTGCACAAGTGCATGCAGTTCTCGAATGGGAAGGAGTGTCTCCAAATATTTCATCAAGGGATAGCATGGGGGCCGTCGGCTACGTCCCAGCTGAGGCTTTGCACAACCCTTTGCCAGCTTCTCCTGAGGAGAAGCTCTTCTGGAGCTTCTCGTAGTCGGGAGAAAACAGCCTGAAAAGGCAGCCGTGCGAAGCAGAGGGCAGAGGCTCGCGCTCCTGGCGCAGGCGGCAGAGAGCGGCAACGATGCAGCCCCGCGGTCAGGGTGCTGCCCTCTCACCAGTGCCTGTGCCGATACCCGGCACAGGAGATTAAACAAAACGAAGAGATATCATGGCCGATTAAGTCATGCAGTCTTACCAAGCTGCCAAAAAGTGCCCAAATCCACACCGTAAGTGGCACTGTAGCTTTTTATACTGCCTTATTTGAACTGTAAAACAGAATTTTATTGTATAGAGTTTTTCCAGGCAGTGTATATTAGTATCTGCAGGCAGAAGCCACCTAAGCTCAAAATAATAGAATAGTAATAGGATAGCAGTCATATTTGTTTCTAAATTTTTGTTTGACAATCAACAATCCTTGAACATTATGCATATTGCCATGGCATAAGACACTTTATTAACACTTTTCCAGCTCTATTCCCTTCTTCACAATTTGAAGATGCTGCTTCCCAAAGGTGAATTCAAAATTACCTTTTAAGAACTCCTACAGTTTTGGTTTTTTTTTTTGAGGTAGACACCCACTGAGGCGAGCCAGCATCACCCTGGGAATATCCAGGACATCCAGTGCAAGACCAAACAAACAAAGTCTGTAAGTGTTACATAAACACTTAAGATCTTTATGAACATTTTATTCTGCCTGCATTTATCAGCTGAAGAAACAACATTGTACACAGCAGAGATCACATCGACTGCACAACATCCCATTGAACATAAAGGCAACCACTCCTTTAGCCAGTCTAGCCCTGCTGCATGGACATGTGGATCAGCCAGCAGCCCAGCACCACCACGGGACCCGTTCTCCTCAGCGTTCACCCAGGGCCTCTACACAAGGAAGCGTCACAGGTGCACAGCAGGATTTATGAGAGCATTAAAAATTACTGTCCTTCAGCTGACAGCTTTTAATGCATTGCAAGGCTAACCAAACTACTCAAACCACTCCTCAGACAAACCCATTACGCTGATAAAGCTTAATGTCCTGCCAAGGAACATAACCAAGAGCTGGGCCAAGCACTTCCTGGGCTTCCCTCATGGTAGCCTGAGCAGAGTGTCCCTTCCAGAGCAGGGGCACACACAAAGCTGGCTGAGTTTGCCACTGGCAGAGAGTTTTTCCCTACTCTTTTGTGACACACGAAAATAGGAGGTAAAGATCTCAACAGAAATCATAATCCACTGTTCACACAGCATCCTTAATGATGACTACAATTGTTTTCCTCTCTAAGTAAATTAGATCTCCATTTGTCATTACTGAGTGCATCACTTAAATATCACTAAGGAACTGCCTAGTGCGCCTATTAATAATTGAAAACTTTGGAGAAATCTGTGAAACATTTTCAATCAAAGCTAATAAATCTCAAACATTTTTGTTTCCTGCATCACTTGTTCTCCTCTTCTTTTATTTTTTTTTTTTAGCAAACAGGCCAAATTTTAATTAATGGCATTAAGAAAAATTAATGCACAACCAACCTGAAATAACGGTTATCAAGTATTTAGAAATAGGAAATAGTCTGAAGAGCAAGTAGAGAAGGGGCAGTGTTTGTCTGCCTCCACCCTGCAAATATGTTGAATTCCTATTCCAGTCTGCATGCAGTTTGCTAATATCTTATATTCAACTTTAAGAAAGTATAGTGACATAATCTCTGCCCTTGGTCTACAAAAGCCTGAAGAAAAGCTTTCAATAATCACTGCATCTTCAGCATAGTCCATCAAGTCAGGACTCCTGTTGCTACACAACTAGTCTTTATAGAACTACTAAATGACCAAAGGGAACAAAAAACACCCAAAAGCTTTTGATTAAAGTGAGTAGAAATCTTGAGTGCTTTGTCTTTAAAGTTCTACATGGTAATTATTCTACTCAGTAACCTTTAATACACAAGGGCAGCAGTAAAAAAGATAACCACAATATTAGCCTTATCTGCAGAGATCTTCTGATGTGGTAGGTCTATTTTTCATGACCGCAGAAAGACTCCAGGGAAGCCTGTGATCACTCACAGCTCAAGTGCTGCAATCCTGCCTGCAGGACACGGAGAGCACTGTCCAGAGTGTCCAGTGCCTGCACCTCCCAAAGGGCTTTGCCTTATGGAGATCCTCACCAGAGCCCAGCAGGGGGTGGTCACTCTTCACCTCCATGGAAGGAGAATGAATTTATTGATTGATTTTTTAAGAATGAAAACACATTTTGCTACTATCTTTCATCCAAATGTTTCCTCACCTTTCCAAAACAAGCCCCAGGGCACACACACTGCAAAGAGCAGTATTTTACACACGGAAACACTAGTGCACTGAAGCAAACTTCTGCAGCCCGTGCCTGCAGCAATCGGAATTCTAGGGACGAGGGCAAGACCGACTAGCTGCACACCAGTGACTAGACCCCACTGAAACAGCTTTCCCTGCACGACTGTTGCAGCCACACGGCACTCCTACTTTTTACTTGAGGCAACTGGTTCATTTGGGCCTCGGAAATACCAGAGGCTAAATTCAGCAGTCACATTAATGCACGTTCCCTTGATAGCTTTTCCAGTGGTTTGCATCAGAAATCTGTCTGTTATTTAGTGTGGTTTTCTCTGGACCTTCTAGTCCTCGGAAGCTCTGATAATAATCCAGCAGGCGAGAGGAGAAACCCCTAGCCAGCGCCCACCAGTTGGTCTCTTACCTGCCTGCAGAAAGCACCAGCACAGGGAGCCCGCAGGCTCCTCTGCCTCCTGCCATTCCCAGCAGCCATCCTCAGCCTCCTTTGCTGCAGTTCAACACCTCAACTCTTTACCCTTCCACGGCAGAAACAGTGGGCACTGTCCCATAGACCAGCAAGGGCTCTGCAGGGACCCCCGGCCCACCATAGCCCAGTTGTGGCCCTCTGTTCTGGGGAAAAAAGTCAAGAACTTGGAGACAGGCCAGGCAGGGCTGAACTGCAGCCTCTGGGCGTGGATCAGCTACCCAGAGTCGGGACTTGCCCGGCCACCCTCACCAGCAGTGATCAACAGGTCACCTGCTCTGGGAACTCCTGAGCCTCGCAAGGTCCTGATCGGCCCAGCACTGACCTGCAACATTAAAACATAACGAGTTTGCTGAACCAACATACAACACCTTTTTCATCTTTCACCAGACCCGCTAACTTTACATCAGATTTGCACCTGCTTTTAGGGATTCTCAAGTTTTACATGACTTTTGAGTGCCCATGTATTTTGCTTTAAATGACATTCTAGTCCTATTTGCTAAAGTAAGGAACAAGTCAGACTTCTGTAAAGTTAACAGCAATCAAATTGATTAACACGAAGACAGGAATTTGTGTGTGCACATACACACACACACTCCTGTCTCCAGCAGAGCTTCCCAAACTTGATTGCTTTTGGCAGCAGTGGTGGCAATTCCCAGCTCTGTACCCCAGGCAACTGGCCAGCTGTTTGTGTATTATATTAAGAGCTACCGGAGCTCTTAAGAGAGCAGCCAGAGTGCCCAGGCAAAGGGTTTTCTCTCAGGCATA